>QQSR01000305.1:0-19536 GCA_003664465.1 Trichophyton mentagrophytes | reverse complement strand
GGTTCGTTCTTCTCTGCTGTCTTATCTTCTCGGCGTGGTATTTATGTGGGTGCTTTGGGTGAGAGTATGGTTTTTTGTTGTTTTGGTGTGGGGGGGTGTGTGGTTTGGTGTCTCTGTGTCTGGGTGGGGGGGGGGGGGTGGGGGGGGGGGGGGTGTGTGGGGGGGGGGGGGGGGGGGGGGGGGGGGGGGGGGGGGGGGGGGGGGGCTAGGAGAGAGTGAACAGGGTCTCCCAAAGGCCCGGGGGGCCAACGCAAGCGAGCTGTTCAACCAGATCAGCGAGCGATCGTGAAGAAGGGAAGACTGTGCAATTGTATGGAGGAGAGAGTCTATGCTTGGGACGGAGATCATGCGCTTCTGGCGGGCGTCATGTATCTCCCGCTGTCGTGCAAGATGAGTGCTTGGGTGACGTTTTGTATGTAACTGGACAACACCAACCGAGCGACTGGCCACTACGACAGCACTGCGAGAGACGAACGTTGTGCAGCGATGCCAGCTGCCGTTCCCGCGTCCGAGGAGTGGTTTAGGTAGGAAAGCGAAGGGAGGTTGAGTTGCGCCCGTTGGTGGCTCTTAGGCGGTCATTTCGGTGTCGCGAGCCAGTTGAGGGTGGTTTGACGTTGGGTGGTTTTTTCCGTCTCTCTCTCTCTTTAACTAAACTAACTACTTAGTTTAACTAGTCAGCTAGTCAGCTAGGGAGGGGGAGGGAAAAGAGCCGCAATATTTTCGTGGTGGGGAGTACCTAATATTATTATTATTATTAGTTAGCTGCGCCAGAGGCCGCACACGCACACACAGAGCAGAGAGCAGAAGAGGGGCGTCTGGGGTAGAGATTAACAGGCACATGTAGTTTGTATTTACTTTCGTGGTCTCTAAACATCTAACTGTAGAAGACGGCTGTCCAGCGGCGGCGGCGGCGGCGGCGGCGGTGTTATTATGCTGACCTCTACGCGGTAGGGCTGCCCAACCCCTGAATCGCTGCAGAGGTGTCCTGTCTACCTGCAGGCTCCAAAGGAAACATGGAAATACGCATCAAATGAATGAGCCACCTGGAATAGTAGAAAGCGCCTCGCCGTCTATACACCCGGTACTGCACGCGCGAGGCCCAGAAACGGCTGCCTGCTATGGAGTATCCAAAGGCTCAAGTGGCAAGCGAATACATTAGTTACTGCTTAACTAGTTACTCCGTACATAAACAGCTTGGTTCCATTTTAGCAAGAACAAAGATCAGCGGGCTAATTAGCGAGATAGCTAGCGAGGCTTCGGCAGCTTCACCCTCGCCGAAGCAAAGACACTCTCCTTTCCTGTTTTCCATATCTCCGTGGATTATTGTATAGTTACCCCAGGATGGTCCGGAGGAGACTTGCAGGAGTAAGGAACCTACCGACATGGACATAATAATGTCTCGGAGCTTGTGCCGTAGGAGAGAACTTGATACGCTTGTTGGCCATATACTTAATTATTAGCCCAACGGGAAAAGGGTACCGAGAAGTCACCCGCATGGATAGCGCCATCCATCACTGACTGCCCGGAGAAAGTATCCTTAGTCCGCCCTTCCCCCCCGAACACAGCCGCCTATCGTCAACTTTCATCTTCGTCTTCGTCTCCTTTTCCTCGATATAAAAAGGGGTCTTGGCCTTTGTAGTTAGGTTATTGTCTTTGCACGTGACCCTTAGGGCCTGCGGTGGACTGGAAGCCGCAAAAGTTCGAAGATCAAAATTGAAAGTTACCTGGTCGTTCACCAGCGAACCGACCGACTACTGACAGTGACAGGCTCAGTATTTCAGAAATATGGGTAAGCCAAGGAGAAAGATGCTGGCCACGGCGGAAGAGACGCTCTACCCACCAACCGCACTTGAGGAAGGACAGTCAATCGCCCGAGTCGTCAAAGCAACAGGAAACAACGTATACTCCGTCGAACTGCCATCCAAGGAGTCGATACTGGTCGAACTTCCGGCACGTTTCCGTTCTACTATCTGGATGAAACGAGGCACTTTTGTCGTTGTAGATTCCACAGCGTTAGAAGAGCGAGATAACAAGCTGTCTGGAGAGATTGTGAATATAGTTAGGGACGACAAGGCGTGGAGGAAGGCTGATTTCTGGTTCGTCGCAAGCTTGTAATCCCTTATAGATCAAGTAGAGTGCTAATATATTGTCTTTCGTAGGCCAAAGGAGTTTGTGAAGAAAGTCGTTGAGGACAGTGATGACGAAGAGTCCACCGTTGGAAAACTCCCTCCCTCAGACGACGAGGACGTGTGATCGACCGTCAATTTTGATTGTCGATAAGGTCTTTGGTTTCACCCTTGAACTGAGCTTGCCTTTGTTCTTCACACTGCATCCCCCAGAACACACCTAGGACCTGAAGTGCGAGACAGCCCACTACCATCGTCGAGCTCACGTTTGTGCTAGGATAGACGTTCCATGCCCATTCCTGCGCAGCCCATAGGATGAACACAAGAACTGGGTGGAAACCACTTTTCCACAGTATCAGGGGGGTTGTCCACACAAGATATGCATAGAATTGGTAGTGCAAACTCCGTGCACAGAGCAGGCCGATAACCACAGATGTCATCATGGTTGTAGCAACGTAGGAGTTGGATATATTGCGTTGCAGGTTTCGTCCACGGAATGTTTGTTGTACTAAAGAACCAAGGTCCATTTTTGCGGGAAGGATCCAAACATAGGCCAGGAAAGTCACCAGCAAAGATATGTGCACTGCTAGCAATGCAACCGAGAAAGGTCTAGACAAGAATACATCCTCCCCGATAAACCGCCAGTTCACAGTCCACTTGAATAGGAACTGTCGAGTAAACTCAAACGCCCTTGTCATGTAGCCTGTTGGGTTCTCTAGGAGGAAAGGCAGGCCAAGTAAGATCTAGAATAGAATAAATTTAATCATCATCTTCAATAATAACTAAATCCCAATGGGCAGTGTGGGCAACAAAAGAGAACATACCTGTACCAATACGAAGAACACTCCCATCCCCAATGCCTGTCCAAATCCTATAGCAAATGTAAGGATAACCGCAATTGCTGGAGCAGCAAGCAATCCTGTCATTTTTATACTCACACTCAGTGTCCATAGCAAGACACCGGCATACCACTGTCGTTTAAGCATCATATACACCGCTGCCCAGATAAAACCTGCAGCGAGACCATCATTAAACATCCGCAGCATGAAAATGCTGTGCAATCTTTTTGAGAGTACGAGAAGAGGGTATATGTATGGCGGAGCATGTATTGCTCTATAACATGCCATAACAATTGCCAGGAATATAAGATATAGAGCCGCAAACAGCGTCTGCGCAAACGGGACGTCACGTCCTTCGTCTGTCACATTATATAAAGCGGTATAGGCATAGACATGGCCGGCGGGGTAAACGAGAGGTCCCGTAGACCCTTTAATCGCCGTGTAGTCTCTTTCACCGGAAAGGAATAAGTGTATGTGTTGCATGTAGGTAGACCAGTCGATTTCGGTGTCTGGTTTGAGCAATCTGTCAGTTAACCCGGTATCTTGAGATGGCGCAAAACCCTACCGACAGCGATAACTTCAGGGCTTACATGGCACTTTAAGTATGATAGCAGCACATAGACATGCATCGAACGTTAGCAGCAGCGGACAAATCCATCTTGAGTGTTTGGGGTTTGTGAGAAGGTCTAGCACGGCGGTATATAACCGGCTCATAGCGAGAGTAATCGGAAGTTTTTGATATGCGTAGGCTATTCGACGTTAGAACAGGCTGGCTGTTTTCATAACTTCTAAGTCAACAAGATTCCAAGTGAAATGGTAGCACCGAGTCTTGCTGTGGTACAAAGTAGATCAACAGTCAATATTATTCTTTTTTTTTTTTTCCTTGCGTTGGTTGGTAGCTCGACGAACTGACCGCGTCAAGCCAGAAGCTCAAAGCTTAACTAGTTACTTTCCCCGGAGTTAACCCCTTTTTATGCTTAATGTTTAGGCATCTATAGCGAGCCAAATACCACGAACAATAGAAGTACCAGTTATAGATTCATTGTAGCTTCTGATAGTAGTAGCGCATCTTCAACCATACTGCTTAGTTGCTAGAAGCTCTACGGCGGTTATTACAATTTATTACAAGCGATGGTGACATCTCTTATAACAGCAGGACATTGTGCAATAAAATACTAATTAGTATAGATACGGGTATATTTCTGGACATGTAAAACAACATAAACATAAGTTCATAAGATGGAAACCATGGGAAAGACTCATATTAGTATGTTCAGGCAAGTTCATGAACGATTGTTCGGGGCTCCGCCGGGAGTTCGACCACCCTACCACCTCCTTCAAGCTCTGCAGAAGGCCCATAATTAACACCGTCCAGTTCTACTCTCCGATTAGTAAAAGTTGGCTCAAGTTCTGCTGGGTGCGAGCCACTTCTGTACGGGGGTGTGCCTCGCGGAGTATATTCGGGAACGGTATTATGCCCATCATCACCATTCAACTCCAGTATACCCTTGGGCAGAGGGATATTATTGTCGTGTTCTTTCCAGGACTTTTGCTTTGGTTCAACGCCCACAACCTCAATGATCAGCCGATACCGCTTATGCAACTTCTTCTCTTCCTTCTTGTCGATTTCTCCTCCACCTTCACCATCTTGTGAGCGATCTTTCCCTTTTGCCTTTTTCTTTGCACCGAAAGACATGAAGGAGTCAAAGGTTCCGCTGCCAGATTTAGAGCCTTCTTTTGTCTTTTTCCTCGGAAGCGCCAGCCTGACGTATATCCCTCTCTTTTTAAAGGCGGTATTATTCCAGCGTTTCAAGACAGTGACCAATTCCCCTTCCTCTTGCAAGTAGTCTTTGACTTTTGTCTCGATTGACATGGCATTCACGGCCTTTCCAGCATAGTAGCCTGGCGCAGCACCAAAGACCAGTAAGGGCACGGCGCTTACGAGGCCAACGCTTATTCCAACTGTCCACGCAGCGATCTTCTCTGCTGTCGTAAGCGCAAACGCCTCTACCATCTCATCACTGAACTGCTTCCATTCGGCAGGGGGGACATTGTTCTCAAATAAGCGCTGGTGATATAGAAACCCGGACTCGACGGTAGCCTTAATTGTTGGGACTTCAAATATGTTTGGATTTGATTCCGACAGCGTCCCCGGGACAGACGTTGAAGGTGACGTCGGCGATGACGAAGACCAAGACGTTGGCGATATGGGCTTGGGTGAGTGACACCGGGGTGGCTGAGCTTTACCGCTCTGGGACTCGTCACTTCACAGAAGCATTGTTAATCTCGTAGTCAAAGAATTGACTGACATGTTTACCGAATGCGAAGGGCGTCACTAACTCCGATGACCCTCGATCTGGCCGCGAAGTGGAAATTCCCACCTCCTGCCATCCGTAAGTTCCCGCATTAGCGATATCCTCCATATTTGTTACACACGGTGGGATGCCATTAAGCCTACCTTCTGCTCCATTGTGTGTGAGTTGGCTCCTCGTTAACTACTCGTCTTCACAAGTTGAATAACGAGCTAACGAATATGTATTGTTGTAGGTAATGTTCGATTCCTCCAAGGACGATGCCCAATTCAGAGTGTCAAAATCCAGCCTTGCCAGGTCAGAAGGCCAAATTTCATATCGTCCCAGAAGTTAGGGTAGATGGGAATTCTTTGTCCCCCGGACGAGCCGGCGCAACTCTTCTTATTGTTGGCCGGAGCCTTGGTTAGCTTGACGGCATGCTTTTTAAGCCCAGTACGTCACGGACGATAATCCCAAGGGCGATAAAAAAAAGAAAAATCCCCCGCACGCCATGGCTATCCTGTGTCAAGATGTTGTTTGACATATCCCCTATAATCATCGTTACTAATTCCGTGCGTAGACCGGCGGAATAACTGTCCATGTCGAGCCGGACAAGGCTAGGAAGCAGTGCTCTGGCGTGGAAGCGGACATACTTGTTGCATCTCGAAGAAGTTAAACTGACTGCTCAAATCGTCCATTGTCCAGAGTAAGTTGATCCTTCAAGAAACATCTTTCTCGGCTTCTGCGTCCTTAATCTGCCATCTTGGGCTGGATTTGATCGTATTTGAAGACTGGGGAATGGATCTGGTTGCTGGGATTGGCTGATGAAACGGTTGAGACGCAGGCCAGAGCTGCAAGGCTGGCTAGCAGGGCGTAACTTGTTAACTCACGAGTTGGTTAACTAGGGTTATCAGATCGAAGACGGAGGGCTTGTACAGAGGACCGCCAAATTTCAGACTGGCTGTCTCTTCTTCCTTTCATCGTATCTCCCGGGATGGTGTTATATACACAGGCGAGGGTTGTGGTTATCACTGGAACTGCAGTGTTGTTTGTTTCTTCTCACTGTCCGGACCTCAGCAAAAGAATGGAGGCTTCCGCTTCCGGACCGCCCCCGAGAGACACAAAAGCCGCCGCCGGCCGCTCCACTCCCAGCAGTCCTTGATGGTCTAGTGGTCATGATTTCCGCTTGTCAATTCTCACTGTGAATAACAAGCGCGGGAGACCGGGGTTCGATTCCCCGTCAGGGAGTTCCTTTTTGTTCTTCTAATTTTTTTATCCTCTTGAGTGAACCGTTATGAAGAGAGGATAGACTAAGAGATAGACTAACTAGTTGACTAGTGTGATGAGTTTACGGTTACTTGGGCGTCAACAAGTCGCAGGTAGGTTGATAGATGTCATACGTAGTCAGAACTCAGTTCTAGGATAAACGTCCCCTGTATCAGCGTAGACACCCGACAATGCGATATAAAAAAAAAACTGTTAATGCTAATTAGTTACTCCTTCAGGAACGTAAATAATATTATAAGGATTTAAAGGACATATAGCAGCAAGCTTGATACCTGTGGACTAGCCTGTACCTAGTAAATCTAACTGCTGTAAGTTCCTGCAAAAGTGTAGGAACTGAATAATATGAAAAGCATACTAGGTTGCAACGTTTTAAAAGCTTCTAAAGGTGAAGTCAAGGAAGGGGGGAGTGAAAATGCTACCAGTGCATCAAACTGTGAACACCCGAGGCCTATTCGCGCTTCTTCATTTGTGTGGGTTGTTGTATAGGACAGACACTAGCCGAGAAACGCAGGCCAGACCTATTTAGAGGAGGTCACCCGATCCAAGGTGGTTGAAGTAAGAGGATAAACTGATTAACAGACAGTTACCGTAGATGAAATATATTCTAGGTAATATACATAGATACCTACCAAACTGGTTAGTGAGCTGTCACTTGCGTTTTCAAACATAATTGAGTTAAACATGGGTATAACACATCACTTACTTTATCATTCAACACCAACCTTAGGACAACTTTGGTATTTACTATCCTTCAGCCGTTGTATAACATTCAACACATAAGCTGACCAAATCACTCTGTGTTTCTCTTCCATTGGATATTGGTGTGGGAGGCCTCTGCTTTCAATTGATCATTTTTATCCGCACCGAACCCGAGAAGCTGGCCGAGGATTCCCTTTGGCTTTGGTACTGGACACTCTCGCGCAGCTTTCTCAAGCTCTTTCGCCTCTGCCTCCATTTGTCTGAACTCCACCGCTTGCTCCCGTAGTTCCCGTCCAACTGCGGGTGTCTGATTCATGATGTTCGTGGCTGCAGAGCCGAGTACCGATTGTCCAGCCAATTGATCCGACGATGATAATACCGTTTCACCAGCGGCGGGGACGGGGTCCTTCCGTCTTCTCTTCCGCCTTATCTGCTGTCCATCTGCGGTGACTATGATCTCTGAGTCGGCCAGTGCTCGTCGTGGAGCGGGACAAGGAAAGACGTGTGGTACGCCGACTATTAGAAAGGATGCGAGTAGCGTTGCTGTGAAGAGGGACATGGTCGACCGCGACCGCGGGTGGAGGTGTGAAGACATTTTCGATCGGGGGAGTTTAGCAAGAGCGTGGGTACCGTTATATTGTCGTATAGGTCTTCGAATGCTCCATAGTCTTTGACTCCTTGCGCGTTGAGGGTGTAGTGGATGGAGGGTCCTGGGGGTGTCCTGCACCGGTCAATTGCGAGGATAAAATGGCCAATCAACCGAGTAAAGGCCCGTATATTCAGTCAAGCGTGCCCAGATGGCCGTGCAGGTCCTGCTGATGGGACAATGGCCGATGGCTGGGATAGTTCTTCCTGATGTTCAAACGCCTGGAAGTTCTTTCGAGTTGAACTTTTTTTCGCTGTAGCCAACCAGAAGCCAAGTAAAAGTGAGCAATCGTCACGTGATTATCTCGTGTCGCCGCGGGAGAGCGTGGACATGGGGCTTTTGGGTGGGAGGAGGCTTAACAAAGTCCCTTGACTGAAAACAAAAGGTGTGGTAGAAGACGAGAAAAGGCATGATAGGACGAGATATTGAGAGTACCAATTCGTAGTACGCCAAATGTCCAGGAGTGCGTGAGGTTTAGTTTGTCGTCTTTAAGCAAAGTAGCCGGTTTGTCTCTGGGTGCAGATGTAGTTACGAGCATTCCACCTCCGCCTAAACAGCATTCACTTGCAAGCGGGCGGCTTGATAAGCGGTATGAGCCTTCCGCAGGCCGCCGAATGCTCCATGCCTGGTTTATCGTGAGCAGAACCATGTCTAGTGGGCTTGTTGATCTCTTAAGCGGCGCTTGGTAGGTTTGCCGGGGCGCCTTGGATCTTATCTTATCAATTGCGCCAGCCGCCTGACTAACTAAACTAACAGGAAAAGCGGCTAGTGAGCTCGTTAAACCACGGATCCCAAACCAACCTCGCGTTTTTCTTCGCGCCACCAATGCTGCGTAACTGGCCTGCCTACCCCAGATCAACCAGCAGATGCACATTCCCTGCATTCTGTGCCAAATTAGGTTCCATCAGCTTCGTGTGCTTACCGAGCATCCGTTTATCCCATTTCCCTGCGATAGAAAGATGAGGTCCACGGCTCTCCCGACCTAGCAAAATTCAAGTCCTGAAACCACCCCCCCCTCGTGATATCATCACCCACCCCCTTACAGGGCACAAGAATAGGGGACGAGGATCGGAAAGCCTTCAGCGCTAGGGCAGCTGTCAGAAAACAAATAGACGCCGTCGGATAGTCACACGGGGGGTGTTTGTGCGGTCCTCGCCTGACAGATGAGCGACCTAGACAAGTATATCGGCCTTTTACCCGCCTACCGCCCTGTTCACCTCTACTGACTTTGCTTTTCTCTTTTTTCCCCCTTCTAGAGCTATTGCGCAGCTGCGCTCCTGTCGCCCTATCCCCGAATACCAAGTGCGAGAGCTCTGCTACAAAGCTAGAGAGATATTAATTGAAGAGGGAAATGTCGTTTCAGTTGATGCACCTGTTACCATCTGTGGGGATATCCATGGCCAATTCCATGACTTAATGGAACTTTTCCGCGTTGGAGGCGACGTGCCCGATACCAACTACTTATTCATGGGCGACTTTGTCGACCGTGGCTTCTACTCTCTCGAATCTTTCCTCCTCCTACTCTGCCTCAAGGTTCGATACCCAGACCGCATGACACTTATCCGGGGTAACCATGAATCGAGACAAATCACGACCGTTTACGGATTTTATGACGAATGCATTAGAAAATACGGCAATGCCAATGTCTGGCGGTACTGTTGTGAAGTATTTGATTATTTAGCGTTGGGTGCCTTGGTTTTGGGAGCAAGCACAGAGTTGTCGTCTTCAGGCCCAGTGGTGGCTCAGCCTGGCGCTGTGGGAGAACCGCAAGATACCCAGTCTTCTTCGAATTCGGCAATAGATGATGATGATGAACTGGAGATCGAAGTGTTGAACTCAAAGGGTGAAGTCACGCTCGCCTCCTACAGAAAGAGGAGTCGAGGTTCCAGTAATATTGCACATGATATCAGAGACGTCTCACCGCCGAGAGACATATCATCCATTCCTAGCCACGCGCCTACTCGTACCGGGCCTGCGGGGACTGGTGCTACCGGAGACAGTCTGGGCAGTATGTCCAGCAATACGGGAGCTGTACTCTGTGTTCATGGTGGCCTTTCCCCTTTGGTAGATACTGTTGATAAAATTCGGCTCATTGACCGAAAACAGGAAGTTCCTCATGAAGGGGCCATGTGTGATCTCCTCTGGTCAGATCCGGATGAAATCGAAGGCTGGGGCCTAAGTCCCCGTGGAGCAGGCTTCTTATTTGGAGCAGATATCGTCAAACATTTTAGCTACAAGAACGATCTGTCCCTAATCGCGCGTGCTCACCAACTTGTCATGGAAGGCTTCAAAGAGATGTTTGACGGCGGCATCGTCACCGTTTGGTCAGCTCCGAATTATTGCTACAGATGTGGAAATGTGGCAGCTATACTCGAGCTAGGCGAAGATGTCAGTAATGGAGGCACCATTGCACGGAGCAATGGTGATTACGGGCGTAGCCTCGGTGGCCGCTCTGGGATGCTTGATGCCAAGAGGGTTCCTGGCCCTGGGAGACGGTACAGGGTGTTTGATGCTGCTCCTCAAGATACCCGTGGAATGCCAGCTAAGAAACCTGTTGCTGATTACTTCTTGGTATGATTATGTTTTATTATTACCCAACTTTGAGTATTGGAGACCACTAGCTAACATGTGTATTCCTCTGCTGGATAGTGATTTAACACCTTTTCATTGATTACATTGATGCAGTCTGTTTTATAGCGTTTATAGTTGTGACGGAACATATCAATTGATTAATGATTTCATCGCCCCAGAGTACACTGTAGAATAAATATGCAAAGGTAATGCTGAGCTGCGGGAAAAAAAAAAATCCATACGAAGCAGTCTTACCATACTTTATCTAAGTTAAGCAACGCATTGGAGTTAGGCTTAAAATATTCCCAAGGTAAACATCAGACAGTTTTTAAAAGTCTCGCGCCAGTAACTTAATGGATAGAATATTCAAGTGAGGTACCCACCCTTATCAAGAACTCCTAGTTATGCTGTAGATGACAGATGTAATCCAGCCAGCTGCACCATACAGGTGATTAGACTTGGCAGTATTGAGGAAAAGTACTTGCAGAATGTCCTGGATGTAATGTAAAGAGAGAAGGAAAGAATAGCGAATACGCTATACGCAGGGAGAGTGAGTTGGAAAGCACATGCCGAAGGAAAAAATAGGGGTATAGATGCTGAAAATCAAGTATAGGGTATAAGATGTATGTATATATATTCAAAAAGCTATATATGCGACAGTGGATAAATCATAAGATCCCTCATCAAATGGAGATCATCACCAACGGTTAGTAGAACATGTCGCCTTGCTCAGAATATTCCCCGTCACCCCGTTGAGGCATGTAGTTTGCGATATTTGGGTGGTTTGGGCTGCTTTGAGATGCAAGGAATTCCGTATTATAGTTCCCAGCGGAAGGATGAGAGAGGCCAAGAGCCGCGGCAGTTGGAAGGAAACCTTCGATATGCATTGGTTGCTGGGCATGGGTTGTGTAAGCATCAGTGGCCTCAGTTGGGGGGATAGAGTTGCTGCCTGAGGTTGGATAGTCCATGGTGTTACCAGTGCCTTCATTTGGAGTACCCCAGCTACTAGACCAATTGTCCATGCCTAGAGCGAGGGCGTTCTGGTCCTTCAGCCACCAGTTTTGGCTGGCTTGGAGTAGCTTGTCGGAGTCTATAAACGTTGGGGATTGAGGGAGCCCCATAGGGATATCATTACCAAGGCTTGGGGTAGTGTTCATGCGAGGTTGCGGCACTGTTGATAGTTTCTGTTTGCCTGAAGACCCGTTACTCTTGGAGGGCATTTCATGTTCTGCAGGAAGTTGCTCTGTGGAAGGCGATTGATGTTGGGTAACATCTTCTTGAGAAATCTGAACTGGCGCGGAATATGTAGAAGTGTGGGGTGTAGCTTGAGTATTCATCACTGCAGAGGCCGTGGATGATTTGGCGGGTTCATGTGTTGGGGGATGCGTTGGCTGTTCTGGTGCCTGAACGCGATCATGTAGTTTCGGTGATGCTCCCGATGACGACGGCGATTGCATCTGTTCCCAAGAACTGGTGGACCCGAATCTGGCACGAGACCGCTCGATTACAGATAACGCTTCCTCCGGAAGTTCGACTTTCCACCTCTTTGATAGGAGATCCAGGATCCGTAGAGTTCTTCGTGCACAAAGCCAACTTTCGGCAATCTCTTCCAAATGCTTGAGCCCATGTGCGATGTCCCGCCTGGCGGACTTATCGGGCAGGTTAAGGAGATGGATTGTGCATGCCGAATGGGCGATGTATACTGCGATGTTGCAAATCTGACGTAACCCGTACGTACGTTTGTATAGGCGTAACAATTTTGAGATAACAGAGGCTCCTTGGGTGCATAATTTCCTGGGAGAAACATGAGCTGGCAATGGGGAAGTGGACTTGGTATATTTCAAAAATGGGCGGTAAAGGTGTATAAATAGTAATTGGAAGAACATACTATTGAAACCGTCAGTAAATGAACAGGTAAAAATTTGGAAGTTGGTGGATAACCTACTGCATAAGGAGGACCTGGGGTAATTGGCCATCTTTTGGTTCCATTTCCGGAGGAAGTGCTTTACGCCATGCCTCCAAACGAGTGTGCAGCTGAGTCAACCGCCTCAGCTCTTCTTGCTTAGCAATCTGCTTTGACGGTCCCGTATTATAAAATGCAGCTAGCAGGTCGTTACTGATCTCACAAAGTTTGGATATTTGCAGGGCTACGGCTCTTGTCCTCGAGGGCTGACTGTAGTCATCTGAAATGCCGGAATCTGTATATGGTGACCAGATTTCCGAGTCTTCCTTAGGGAATACATCAAATTTTGGAACAGTGATATGGGGTCCACACAGTTGTGGCTGGCGGCCAAGGTAGTTAGACCAGCATCTGCTTATGTTAGTATATGCTCCTCCCATAAAAGAGGAAAACAGAGGCTTAGAAAAGACGTACTTATCAAACAAGAAACAGCCCCAGAATGTAATCCTGCGAGCATCAATATCCTCTGCTGTAAGGTTATATGAACCCATGCCAGCTGAATCCACATTTAGCCCAAGGTCATAAGCCATACGAAAGCTCATCCCACTATAAACCCACCCGGAGCCCTCTCGGCCACATCCAGCCTCTCTGACTGACATAAGGGCAAGAGCTTGGACCGTACATAGTTTTGCTTTCGTATGTTCATCATTCTCTAGAATTAACCGTTTTGCTTCCTTGAAAAAGTGGTCTCCAGCGGTGGACGAGTCGTTCGGGTCCTCTCGAGAGGCTGGCCAGGCACTGAAATGGCATCCCAGTGCTAGCATTGCATTGACAAGCAATGCAGAACAATACTGGCTGGGACGGCCTGCTATGAAGTCGCGGTAAAACAGCTCCTTGGACAAGGTCGTGAAATAGGCATAATGCCAGGTGAAATACATGGTGAGGAGGTGCCGGATAAGCTCCTTGTTTTCCGTTACAGTAGTCCACGAGCTGATGCCATCCTCCAGATCTGGCTTGCCCTCAGGGGATTCTGATTCTGAGTATAGTTCATCATCTTCTGAGAGCTCAGGCAGGAATATCAGGTTTGATGTCCCCCCCACATACTTCACAGCACCATCAAGCCTTAGTTCACTTACCTTGCCAGTAAGTTCAGACTCAAATTGGGGAATGTCATTGAAGGGGGATTCTGCTCCAGTAGACGTGGTTTTATTATCGCTTGCCGCAGAGCCCAGCTGCCTTTCACGTTTCAATATAGATTCAGCAACCACTTCGAGGTATTCTGCAGCGCGTATCTGCCGCACGAGATCGGGAACATCTTCTTCATCGTACGTTAGAATTGCTTGCACCAGCGTCTGTAGGGTGGTGTTGCGGTTCCTAAGGTTGTCTATGTCTTGTTTGTATACACCTTTGCGCCGGTGGTCCGAATTTGGGTCATATACGCCTTTAGTTATTTAAAAGACGTTAATAACTGCAACTAGATAACCAAGTAGCTCCGTGAAGGAAAATGCGTACATGGAGTATGGTAGACAGAAGAGCAAGCAGCACAGCTGGGGGTGTTTCCATCACACTATTAATGACCGAAAGACAAGGCGCAGGTCAGTATATCGAATTCGTCAAATTTATGCGATGATGGGTAGACCGACCTTTGATTTCCGCTTGCGACACGCAATACACGCAGTCGATACACACCGTCTCTTGACCGGGGGAGTGCTATCGTCTTTATCCTTCTTCTCCTTGTCCTTTCCCTTCCCTCGCTTCGTCTTCGCTGCCTGATACGGCTGAGGTTGCAATGCTGACGCTTCTGCAGCCCACTCTGCAACAGTATCTTCCGCCATGTGAAAGTAACAGTATGAATGAAGCCGTATACAGGTAGATGACCGGTGGAGAGGTAAAAGAAAGAAAGAAAAAAAAAAAAAAAAAAACCGAAACCGAACCCGAACCCGAACCCGAAGGGGATATAACTCTCGTAGAGGGAGGGTTTGGAGGAAGAGGAGGGACTTTTTCTATACAGCAATGTCAAGCCACGGCGCGTGAGGGACGAAGAACATAGTTAAGCACAATCAACTTGTTATCCGGAACAGTTCGACTACAAGCGACCTCCGTCTATGTCAGCATTCCAGGCAGAGATAACGGGTGGAGAGCGTCTAGCAGTTTGAAGAGCCGAGCAGAGGACTATAGTCGCAAGACGGGGGGTGTCTTCTTCTGGCTTCTTATGTATGTCAAATCAAGCGCCCCCTGGCTCAGAAACTCACATTCAGTCCGAGTCCCCCAGCAATTGGCTACCAGAGACGAGGCCAAGCGAAAAGCAAAGCCTGCCAGTCTGTCATTAATGGCACACTGGAGAGGGGGCGAGGAAGAGGGGAGAGAGAAGATGCAGAGGAGCGGTTAACTTGGTGCATGCTATATCAGCGGACCTTTATATGGGGGAGCAAAGACGGCCGGGTGGATTAGGGTCGATGCAAGAGCAACAACGCCACCCTCGACTACTGCGGCTTCGCACGAATGAAAGGCCAAAGACGGGCTTTCGTCGAGCTTGCTATTATCAGATCTGGAGCACGAGTCCCTGAGCTTCCTTGGGAATAGCCCGTGTTAGGTACCTCTCAGCCAGGGCCAGGTTTTCGGGCTTCTCTCAGACGGCGCCAGTCGATATCAAAAGCGACGAACCGGCCAGGCAGTTACGTGCAACTCTCCATCACCACCTTAAGACATATCCGAGGGCTGGGCGGGCGAGGAGAGGAGGACTGGCTCGTCTGCGAGGCTGTCGCAGTGAGCTAACAGTCTTTCCCCCCTCAGCCGCCGGGTTGTCCGAGGATACGACGGTCAGGGATATGGCTCTGCGGTCAAACGGTAGCCAATCATCGGGTTCATTATGGCAATTGCGCGCAGCAAGGGAAGATCAGGAGTATGCAGAATGGATGCAGGGTCTCTCGGTTATGGGGGAAACGTTGGACTGGCTTTTGCTACGAACGTGATGCTAACGGTACTGACCCTATGGAACCATTATTAGTTATAGAGAAAGACGCCCTGGTGACTGACTGAGCAGGTTGCGGTTGCTGTCTGTCCCCAACAAGCGTTGATTTGGGCAATCAAGGGGCAAAGTTACGAGCCCAGTGAAACGTAAGTGTGTGGGAAAATAATAATAGAAACTGCAGAGCACCCAAATTTCACATCAATTTCATGTTTTTCCCTCATTAATTCTTTCATCGTCATAATCTCTATATTTTAGATATCGACTCGAAATGCTCTGTAAAGTTAAGAAACTCATATATACCGTATCCAATGGCTTAATTTGGTGCAGAAAATCCTACGTAGACTTTATTAGCAGAGTCCCGTCAGAGAATGCAATGGCTGGCATGGAATACGTACGCTCTTCATCAACCAGTGTCTTTTCTTTCCAACATTCTTCAACCCACTGGACAGTCACAAAATGAGGAATGGCGCGGCGGGTTGCAAACCCTGACCTCAGTGTATAATAGCTTTTGGGTTTGCCGGTCTCTGGATCCCGATCTTCAGAGGGATCAACGATAACGTGGGTGATCCGATCATTCTTCTGCTGGTCCGTCACTGTGGCTCCTGTAAAAATGGTAACGTTTCGAGCCAATTGCTGACGCATCGACAATCCATCGACACAGAGCTCTCCGGGGATACTGGATAGATGGCTGCAGGGGGCAAAGAACATTGTCAGGCCTTTGAAAAGCCACCCCTCTACATAACTATGGGCGGAGCCTTGATTTCCATCTACAGTAAGATCGGACATGATATCCAGTCTTTCTTCTCCAGATATATCTGATATCACATCCATCTTGTGTAGGATCTAAAGGAAACTTAGTACTGCTGGGAGCCGAAGGCACTCGAATGAGGATAGTTACCTCTGTAAGTTCCGCTATACTGGTGTTTCTGGCAAAGCTGTCGTCATATTGGTCGACATTATTGCTGATTTCCTCTTTTTGATCTTCTTTAGTGAAGAACATATGCCTACGCATAACATTAGTAATGTTGGCCCTATAAAACATATCGATTTAAAGCAACCTACCGTGGCTCTAGAGGAAGCAGAACGCCGTCTTCCCCAGTATCATGTTCGTTTTGGCTGATGCAATCAAAAATCCAACAAGGTCGAATGACGTTCTCAAGGCCAGACTTCTGCAATGATGCCACCTTTACGGTTCCTGGACCATATCAGCATTAATAGAAAATTGAGCGACAAATGATTGTTCACATACTTCTGTCTGCGATACAATAGGTGTCCTTTGCCGCAGTATTTGTTTGGTATATCTTTCCTCCGTTCGCCTTGATCAGCTGCTCCAGGTCAGCTTTGGATTTCTTCATTGGTTTCACGGACTCGGTCATGACAACTATAGGAATATTAGCAAAGTTCACCTCAAAAGGCCGCATTTTTTTCTTTTTTTAACTCACAGAACGAAAGCCCATCAAAAATATTGGTTTTCCTCCCAATATAGGCAACATTTGCCTCGCCGGAGCCGGCAACAGTGAGTTCTTTCTTCTTACTCTTTTTGATCTTCTTCCTGCGGGAGTTATCCACTTGAAATTCCTTTTCTTTCTTTTCCTGCTCAGCCCCGGCCTTTAGGTCCATAAATTCCTGGACAGACAACGCACTCTGCCAATCCTTGTCCATCCTTAGCCGTTTAAACCGAGGGAACCGAACTGTTAGGCCTAGTCGAAATTGATCACTAGGTGTAACAGCTGCTGCCTTAACACATACAACGATTGAATCATCAGGTTTGATCCAGACATCAGGTCGTTCATGTTGTGCATCACCACCTGCAAGTTCTATGTATTCAGTAGGTGGCTTTTTTGGATTCCAGTCATGCCATTTGCCATCGGTATGGTGACGAATGTTTGCATAATCTGCTGCTGTAAACCCTCCTCCAACTTTGCAGAAGGAATAGCACTTCATTGGATTAGCTCCGTCTTCGGCATGCGTATCGTCAACCCTTAGGCCGCAGAGGTAACTTGAGATATTTCCACCTCTTTTACCAGAGCCATAATACCCACCCACTACAATACAATCCAGTGATTCTCCAAATTCAGTCATGTAGTCTGGTTTCACCTTCATCCAGTCATCGTTGCGTTCGTTGAGACGATATGGTGAGTTCGGATTCTTCAAGACTAGTCCCTCAGACGCCTCTGCTACTACTTTTCGAAGTAGAGGTTCAATATCACTCGCACTCTTGCCAACTTCATAGGGGTGAATTTCAAAACGCCGATGAACCGAAACCACACTCGCTTCTAGCGCTCGACGCCTGTCCCGAAGTGTATATCTCGTTAGGGGTTTACCATTGAGGTAAACGATATCAAATATCCTGAATAGGGGACGATGGCCACTTGCAGAAAATGGATTTCGTTGCTCTGCTAAGGCTGCCGTCTTAAGCGTACCAAATGGTACTGGGGCGTCTTGTTCTGGATCCCATGTAATCATCTCTCCATCAAGGATAATACTTTCAACTCCATCCGCAAAAGCGTTCTTCAAATGCCTCGTTAAAGATCCATTATCATCATAGAACCCATTTCCATATAGATACGTATATTCCTTAGCTTTTCTTGACCAAAATTCAAATCTCTTTCCGCCGGGTATAGAGTTGTTCGTCTCCATATGAAGCTGCATGCGTTCGCCGTCGAGCTTCTCTTCAATCCAAAATTGAGGATCATCTTCAGCTAACCTCATCCTTTCAATTATCTTTTGAAAGGAGTGCATTTGAAATTGAGCAAGCTGGGGTTGGAAGCATTGCATTAGAGTGACACGAGCTTCATCCGCCTCAAGGCGAATACTCGGTAGGTATAACTCCCAGCATACTCGACGAAGACTACTAGAGATATTGAAAAGGCTTTCTGCATCTGGATGCCATATTTCGAAGAATGTACGCTCGGTAGCACCAACTTTCATTTGCCGTAGAATAATTCTGATCAGCCACATCATCTCTTCCGGGTTCATCCGCCGGTAGAATTCAGCTAGGATGGGTAGCTGCTCATCCTCCTTGGAAGCAACGGCCAAATCATCAAGCCGGGAGTTAACATCAGCTATAGACATATCACCCACTTCCGTTCTCAAGGGCCGCTTGGAGATGACTTCGAAGCAGCGACCGGCAAAATCCCCTGCCATTGCGGTTGCAGCCCTTTGTCCCGGAAGTTTCCAGTTTAGAAGATTGTAACCATCTTCAGAATTTTTATCAATCTTCATGACTTTGACTAGCAATTTGCCAATGGCCTTTTCTTTCAATCCATACATGGCACGATCACGATCTTTCTCGGGGACAATAAGCCGGAATGCTGGGAAAAAGTCATTGCCGACTTGTTGTCGCCATCGCGAGATGAAGCGTTCAATCACATTACGACGCAACTCGTGTGGTGAGAGGTTATTACGCCCATGAGGCCCTGCCTTCCTTCGAGCCGCGGGAGGTCCTGCAGGCTTCTTTTTGAGATCGTTGAGAGGGTTAAATAGTGATATAAACAAGTCATGAAAGGGAAGAGTCTGTCCATGGTTACGTGGTCTATTTGGGTATCTTATTTAAGAGTAAAATTAGTATCATTATAGGATCATTAGCTCTTTGTTATTATGGCTTGACGGGTATCATACTTTTCGTCAAGCTCCCTTTCCGTCTCCCTAGCGGCACCACCTGTGTTCAGCTCCATGGTATACTAGGGTATAGAAGTGACTAAATATATGCGTAAAAAAAGAGAGCAGATTCAATACAACCACTCGTCTGGCTGGTCGACCCCAGAAAGAATGGGATGTTTTTGGGCTTTCTTCTTCACGAATGTTGGAGTCTCCGGGTTCTAGGCAGACACGAACGGCACGCCTTTTCACGTGATCTGACGTCATGGGGCTAAAAATAACACATTATCAATGACCCTTTCGGAGGTCAACAACGCTGAGGCAAACACCTGGATTCAACAACATTGATAGGATGAGTTAAAAGGACAATTTCAGGTACAGTTCGTTTTTCAGCAACAGCTAAAAAAAAAAAAAAAAAAAAAAAAAAAAAAAAAAAAAAAAAATAAAAAAAAAAAATAAAAAAGTGTGCACGTGAAAAAAAAAAAAAAAAAAAAAAAAAAAAAAAAAAAAATAAAAAAAAAAAATTCAAGATAAATAATAACCTACTATAGCAACATCATAAATAATCTTCAAAGTCCCAGCTACAACTACCTTCCTCACCCTCAT
>QQSR01000304.1:0-19752 GCA_003664465.1 Trichophyton mentagrophytes | reverse complement strand
TTTCTTTTCTCCTCTTCTTTTGTCCTTCCCGACACAACCTCTCCCTCACACACCCCTCTCTTCCCATCTCTTTCAATCTCCTCTTGTCCCTCTACTTTTATTTACATTTAATAAATAATATTTTATCCTTATATTTTTTTTTTTTTTTTTTTTTTTTTTTTTTTTTTTTTTTTTCATTACCTTGCTATCAGGGGGTATTTCCTTTCTAGACAACCATAACTCGGCACGATAGACATCTATCTCACTTTGCCAGTTCTAATCCTAGTCCACGTTCTCCAACACCTGCAGACGGTCGAAAAGAGCCTTCATGATGACAGCAGTCTCTTCGATTGCGACACGAATCTGGGTATGGTCGTTCAGGTCCAAGTTGGCTGGATCGGAGAAATAGGTTGGCAACCCAGCCATGGGATCATCATCTTCCTCGTCAGACTCTAAAGATGATGGCCTAGTAGCAGGACGAAGCTCAAGTCTTCCATCTGCGGTGGCGTCCAGGACTAGCCCGCGAGCCCCAAGCCAGGCCTCCCTAGAGGGAAGTTCGATAGCGCGGCTGCCAGCCAAATTTCCTTCAATATCAACAGCGCCTTCATCCTGGCTATCGTCGATATCACAATCTTTGCCATCTTTGTCGTCTCCACAGACAGCTCCGTCCTCGTCATCCGCAAACTGTCCAGCGGCGCAGCCCTCGTCACCCTTTGGAATTTCAATGCAAGCATAGTCATGAGTCCGGTCATGCAAGGCCTACCAACAACGTTAGATTATATGAAGAATCGGGTAAACAAAACATGATACCAACGTACGATTCTCAAGCCAGACATATCAAAGCCTCCCTTATCCGCAATCTCTTGCATTTCGCATTGTGCAACAAAGTCGCATGCAGTGAAGTAATCAGGGGCATAGCGGAGCTTCATCTTTGCCCCTGACTCGCGTTCATTCAAGGCCTCAGCACTAGGATTAGCCATGACGAATTTGTTCAATGCATCAAGGGCTTCCTTCGTCAACGGGTCTCCAGCCTTGGGTTCGGGAGCAGTCTCAGGCCGTGGAACTCTAGGCCGAGCTGGAGCTGAAGCTGATTTGGGTCTCAGAGCATGTTTTGTTTTCTGTTTCTTGCGTTTGGAGCTATCAGGGCTGCCGCAGCGTTTTTTGAGATCCATGATTACCTCTCAAGGGCTGCTGAAGGTGGTTTGTAGGTTGAATTCGGTCGAAGTCGAAGCTCAAATATGAACTGGAAGGATAGTTGTTTGTTTGAAGAGAAGAGAAAGAGGTGGAAGATTTTTTTTTTTTTTTGATAGCTCCGAGACATGGCTGGGAGTGCAGCAGGACGACGCTCAGGGGCCGCTACCAAATTTCGTAAGTGAAATTAATGCTATAGCTATAAAAATAAATACTAGCATGTCTGTCTTGATGTCTTAATGCTAGTATATAGGTATATCATGATGTGCTTTGCTTTGATATTCTATCTAGTAACACCTCTAGCTCCAAAAGAGAGCATCAAAGGGGTAGCAGTAATATCAAAGCCTCCTTAAAAGGATGTAGAGACATAACATTGACTAAGTGCACCAACATGTATATGTTCAATGCCCAGTATAATAATAATCTCACTTCCTGCCATCCTCTAGTGAAGGGTCATTTCAGAAGGCCCCGTAAGTAAAATTTCAGCTTTGATAGCCAGCTTGTTCAATCTCGCATCATATTGGGAGTCTTTGTTCTTATCCCCTTTGTCCTGCTCCTTCATATCCTGCTTGTAACCCAAGACAAATATGTTTTTGATCTCTAAGGCTTCTTCGTTCTGGAAATCGAACTTTCCAGAGACTTTGAGGACTCCATTGTTGTATTCAAAGTGGATTTCTGATGTATGGGGTTGCTCAAGGGAATCGCCATCGTCTAGATAGAGGCTACCTTCCGCGTTACCCTCACGGTCGAGGCAGATGACAAGTTCGAATGGCTGCTTTCGTAGCTCGGTGGTTGTATTGGCGCTATCGGCGCGCATTGGAATGATTTGTCCGCCGCGGAAGTGAAGGGGAATGTGCGTGATGGGAACATTTTCCATTGTGATCACTTCTCCCTTTCCTTCAACAGGTTCCCCTGTATAGTAATCGTAGAAGATATCGTCAGGCAGATATATGTCAACACTGGTGGCACCTTCGTCTGTTAGCGGACTAACTAACAAAGCATCTCCGTAGAAGAACTGTAGGTCAATTGCAAAGGTATCCTCGTCCTCCGGGTAAAGGTAGAAGAGTGGGTTCAAAACGGGGTCTCCAGACTGTGTTTGACGGTGGAATGCAGTGTAGATATAGTCAAGGAGTTTATATCTGATTCCAATGGCAGTCCTTGCAGCCTCGGTTACGGATTCCCAGCGGTAAAATTCCTGGTCTCGGCCAGCAATATCGTTGTGATTCCTATAAAATGGGTAAAAGGCGCCTAGCATAGCCCATCTAGCGCATAATTCTTCCGTGACGTTACCTCCAAAGCCGCATACGTCAGCTCCTACCATGGGAACCTGGTATATAGCTGCAAATTGAAGGATCTGGGAAATAGAAAATCGGTACTGGCTCCATTCACTGAGGTTATCACCAAGCCTGTATTTGGTTAGCACTGCAACACATCTGAAGGAAAGCGTAGGCATACCAATGGCCAACATGAGCTCCAGCCCCCGCAAACGTACTTCGCGTGATCACCATGGGCCTCTTTGTCGGACGTCGAGCTAAAAGAGATTCTCGACTGGCACTACTCATCACTAGAGACCCTTAGTATAGAGTATATGGAGAGGCAGAAGTCTAAAACTTACTGGTACCGTAAAGGTTATGAGTATCATACTCGACTAGACCGTTGGCATGAACCAAGTCGGTATTCAAGGTCTTGTTGCTGATAGATCCAGCTTCGTTACGGATCCTGTATGGCGGATCAATCAGATCACGATCTGGCAAGCCAGCTTTGCTTCTTATTCTGGTTCCATCACGCTTGACAATCTTAATGCTGGCTGGCTGAAGTTTATCCGGGAATCCAGGCAGCAGTCTTGGGATTGGTCTGACTGGCGGAGGAGCTGGTGGTAGATCATGGTCTCTTTCCCACGCTTCAGGGTCTGAACATGGCCAATCACAAAAATTGGAAGCCTCGTTCATGTCTATCCAGAGCGCATCAATGTCTATCCCCTTTTCAGGGTCGAAGAAAAGTTTGAACTCATTATTCCAGTAATCTTGGGTTCCAGGGTGAAACCAATCGGGAAATGCAGTGACACCAGGCCAGACGGCGCCTATAGATGACTTAGTAGGATAAATAAGGAGGCAGAGCGTCTAACTCACCTTTATAGATTGATCCGTCCCCAGATTTCATGAACACATCTTGTTGTTTTCCTCGCTCAAAGGCGTCATTGTCACCGTAGCTCACTGCTGGGTCTACCATGACAATGTAATGCTGGTCATGATCATGGAGGTACTTTACCAGGGCTCTCATCTCGTCTATGGGGAAGCGCTTCGAGTCCAGTGTGAAGACCTTGCGTCCGTCCATGTAGTCGATGTCCGTCCACATAGTTTCCAAGGGGATACCAGCCTGGCTATAGTTGTAGACCACCTCGGCAACATTGAAAGCATCCCGGTAGCCATACCGGCATTGATGAAACTAGATTCGATCAGCATTAAGATTTTCATAAATTCAAAGCCTAAGAGAGAGCGGCAGGAACGTGAAAGCCTTACTCCAAAACCCCAGTAGGGCATCATGGCGGGCAGGCCAACTACTTCAGCATATTGAGAAGCAACCTCCTTTGGCGTCGGTCCAGCCATGAAGTAAAAGTCAAAGACGCCTCCTAGGGTATTATATTCCAGGTACTTTTTTCCATTGCCACCATTCTCACTCCCTATCTTGATATCCATGCCATTGGAGTTCAAGAGAAAGACACCGTGAGTACCCGCTTTCCCTCTATGATCGTAATAGACCGGGTGTGAGCCGTACAAGTTAGTTCCAGGGGGGATACCAAAGGCATCTCTATTCCAAAGAGTAGTAACGAGATCTTCTGTCTGTAGACGCAAAGGGTCACTATGCTCCCCTAGCCCGTACAAGTTGGGCTCATCCGGCAGAGAAGTTCGAAGGCGTAGATACTGAGATTCAAATATCAAGGGAAAGCCGGATGTATCAAAGACGACTTCATCAGTAGCTCGCCTGGTTATTTTGAAGGAGAATGGCTTCTGGGTCATGGAAAATTTTAGAGCTGATTTTGTTTTGAGACTGTTATTCTCTTCAGACTCTGGCCGAGGAAAGACAGACTCAGGGACCTGATATACGTCTTCTTTGGAGTCTTCAATAATAACATGCAGCCGTTCATCTATTTTTCCCATTAGCACATGTTATAAGTAGTCAAGATGATGAGGTGCCTTACGAGTCTGGTATTCAACACGGAGCTTCAGCTGCTTGATATCCTCGCCGTAAACATTGCATGCTTTGCCTGCGAGCTGGAGGTCCGCTTTCAGCGTATGTCCATTGTTCCTAACGTTAGACACCTTGTACCCGGGACACTCCTCCAGGGACGCAGTAGCCGACAGAGCAGTCGTAGCAAAGACTGCAGCGAGGGCGAGTGTGTGCCCAAACATAGTGAATCTTCACCGCAACAAGAGAGGATATTAGTTAACCAGTTTACCGTGTACTTTCTGGCTAGTTAACTAGTTATGATATATCGACAGCGAGTCTTCAGGGCATGACATGCAACATCGATCAAAACAAACGGCATTTCTGGCGGTATAAATACTGCGTCGGCGTCCATCCGGGGGGAAGAGAGGAGAAGTGCAGCAAAATGCAACTGCTTAGCCAGCCCGTTCTTCATCTTGCTTTCTTTGCTTCTTTTCCTTGCTTCCTTGCTTTTTTGGCCTGGATCCGGGCGAACACGAACGTTTAACAGTGTAGGAATCCAAGGTCCAAGAAGCAGATGCAGATGCAGATGCGGGTTTCGTTACATTGTGAGATGTTAACTAGTTAACTAATGCCACCGGCGGGGCTGGTCAGCTAGTTATTTGCCCTGGTCAGTCACTATGTTTCCCTCGGGCAGGTAGATATTCCCAAGGAATCCTGCAATATCATCGACACCCTCCGGCTCCTTGACCCAGTGTCCGTCGTTGTCTGCACCCGTATACTCCTTGAAGACAGCGTGCATCCCCAGCTTGGTCAGGCCTGCATGTGCCTGTCGGCCCAGCTCAACATCCACCCAGGCATCGTCTGTCCCATGTAGCAGCATCACCGGTGTAGACAGCATCGTCTTGACCTCTTCATCCGTAGCTTGAGCCTGCTCTCCACATCGAGTCGATAGGATCTCTTGCAAAGACTGAGACGGAGACGGAGACTGAGATTGCAGGTCGAGTATCTCGCCGGCAAACGGTAACCACCCAGACATGCCTATAAAGCCTCCTATCCTGCCCTTGATTCGTCCTGCAGAGCACAGCAGTGTCCAGAGAGCTGTTGCCATGCCCTGGCTCATCCCAATGAGTACGAGCTTGTCGCTTCTGCCTCCGAGGAGTGCGATTTCGCTCTCCAGGATGTCCAGGAGATATGCCGTAGACTCCTTTAGCCCCTCGACCTGAAGGTCCTGCTTCTCCGAGATATTCACGAGAGAATAGATATCAAACCAGGCTGCCATGTTCTCCTCGAATACGACACTCCATCGCTCTCGAGACGTAGGGAACACCCATCTACAGCCAGGAAAGTGGGCTGGGAGGTTCTTCCTCTCGGACGTGTGTGAGTCAAAGAACTCTTCAGCGAACTCAGCGCCGTTGCTCGCGCGGCCGTGGAGGAGAATGGCCGAATGTGTGTGAGCGCTCTTGGGCTCCACGATATGAAGTGCTGGAAAGGCCATTTCAATAGTTACTCCTTCGTCTCAATTGAACACTGAAGTCTTAAGAGAGTTGTTTGGGGGAATGAGCAATCTGGATGCAGCGAGATGTTGTAAGCTAGTTAAGCAGGGCGTTTCAATCGCATCTGGCTGGCTTCTATGGTGGAATCGACCAGTTATAAACATACTCTGGAGCTCTTTTATGTACTGGCCACATGTCCATTCTGATTCAACTGTTCAGCCTGTTGAATTAGTAGCTAGGCAGGGAAGAGTTCATTAGACATTAGTATACCGACTACCAGATTGAATGGCATCGTTACAAGCATAGGGATGGAAGTAAGGTAACTAAATAGTAAGGATATTTGCATTCTAGACATCATACATTCTCTCAATTTAGTCATAACAATAATAGATATAAACAGGAAAATAATCGTCGCTGGCCAAATGATAGATAACTCGACAGGGAGGGTATCAGGCAAATCAATATTCAACAATACGTCTCTTGATATGCTCAAGCATCTCCATAGGCAATTCCTCCTCCTTGATCAGCCCGATAGCCAGTATATCAGCCCAGAAGAACAATGCTCGGTCTTGTGCATAGGCGAGGTAATCAAACTCATCCGCAGCCTCATCGACCTCCACCTCCTGCAGCGCCTGGTCAGTAGCTGCAAGCATCTGCTGCACATCTACCGTTTCTTGCGTAGGCGTGGTAGATGCATCATCGGTACTCTCATCGCTATTTAGAGCAGCTTCTTTGTCGTTCTTGTCGCTGGCTGGGTCGGTTGTAGAAGTATGTGCTACCGGAGTGCTTGTCCCTGCAACCGCGGCCTCGAGACCAGGGACTTTAGCCTGCACGATGCCCCATGCTACCCACATAGCTGAGTTAGCTATGCGCCAGACCCGAGCTTCATGAAGCAGCTTTTGTACTTCTACCTCGAGCTCCTCGTCGATCTGGTCGTCTTCGCTTATCGAGAAGGGTACCGAAGGGGTATACGTGTCTAGGCTCAAGGGAGCAACACGGGGGCTACTGGTGTATGTTGGTCTAAGGCCCGGTGTGGTCATGGTGCTTGACACTGAGCTAGTGGAGAAGTTCTGGCCTGAGGGATAGATGTTGTTGTTTGTCTCGGAGATGAGACGGGGCCGATGTGTGAGATAGGCGCGGATGAACCGTTTTTGCTCTTCAAGGGTCGGATACCAGGTCGTGTGGCATCTCCAAGGACGGTCCTCATCATGGTAGTTATAGCACCATTCCGTCTATAGACGTTAATATCTACTCCTTGAATCATAGACAAATATGTGGGCGAACTTACGAAGTGATTGGCAAATTCTGCTCCTCGCATATTCGCTGCCGCATATTCAAAATCAATAACGATAAGCTGCTTATGTTCGTTGGCAGGAAGCAATAGTGGTGATTCTCCGCTCGGCTCGAGACGAAGCAGGTTTCCGTATTGCGTCTATACATCGTTAGTTAGTCCTGGCGAATGAAGTGTAAGGGGTGACCGAAGGAACTCACGTCATTATGAGCAAAAATCAACCGACGAGTAATCTCTTCCATTCCACCAAAGCTAGCAGCCAGCCATTGGCGATATCTATCAACCATACCCCGGAAAGTTTCCCAGGGGACGCCGCAGACAAATCCTCGTTTTCTCCATGGCTCTTTGGCTGATTTGCCTTCGTTGTGGTCTGCAAGGATTTCGCTGTCAAGCCAGGTGGTCACCTTCTCGCAGCGATTGACCCATTTGTCCCAGTTCTTCCATAGACCTGGACCACCATCTCGTTCTTCAGGCAGTAAGTCGATACCCTCATGGAGTTCTCTCATACGTTTGGCAATCTGGATGGATGTCTCTGGTATGCGTAGGTCGCGAGTCGTCAGTGTACGAGCATGTAAGTACTGCTCAAATCTGCCATTCTTAAAGGTTCCCAGTACCCGTGGACCTATGTTCCTCTTCCCCAGACGGCGGAGGACTTGAAGCTCATGCTCTCTGTCAATAAGATGTTCGACTTGAGGGCCGTAGATGCGGAGAAGCAGTTTTCTACCGTTCGTTAGTTATGCCGATCTTCTATGCAAGATATACAAGGCTTACTTACGGAGGAGGTTTTCTAGGCAAGCCCTGGCTAGAAGTAGACTGAGAATACTTGGACATATCCTTTGGAGGTGAGACTTGATATACGGCATTGGTAAGTGCGCCGCTCAAACGAACGACTTCAACTTCACCTCCGGCGTCAAGAGGGACTCTTCTCCATCCCTTGAACCCAAGAGTATGCGTCAACCGAACAATCTCAGACTTGAAATGTAGCCAGTACTCTTTATCCTTGCCGCTACCAGGCTTGCTGCCCTCAGGCTGCGTCGCTATGTCCGAGTCGGCCTCACCACCAGAATATAAAAGTGTTTTGGAATTATCAAGTACAACATCAGCACTGGGAACAGACATTTCATTGTCTGTGTAATCGGAATCCGACGCCGAGCCACGTCGGAGGCCCTTCAAGCCGTAACCCCTTTTCCCTTGGCCCCATGAACCGCCTCGTCTTCGTCTCCATGGTGCTCCAGCAGGTCCTGACAAAGCATCTGTAGAATACTGGGAGAGGATTTTCTCCAGTTTCTCCAGTGCTAGGGTTGATTCGGGTATTTGTGCATCCGCTGAGGTAGAATTGTCACCTAACAGATCCCCCTTGAGAGGCGCAGATGTAGACCGTGGAATCAGACGGGGAGACTTTGCTGTAGATGTAGATGTAGATGTAGATGTAGAGGGTAGGCCGAGTTTTGACTTCTCTTGGTGCAGCCATTGGTGGACCTGACCTAGCAGAGCATGGTACTGAACCTGTATACTGACATCATCGGCTGTACTGCTGCGGAAGAGAAACGACTGTGGCTCAGATGTGGGTGGTGGTAGGGCCGGGAATGATGAGATGGATGAAGACAGCCGGTCCTCATCCGAGGGTGCAGATGTTGTTGGCAGTCCAGTGATGTTATTATGTGTATTTGCATTGCTGCTTGTGCTCAAGTCGCTATTTGAACGGTCCAGGCTAATATGGGATATCTGACTTGACACTGACTTGAGGGAGGCGGACGAAGATTTTGGTAGACCCGGCCGGGTAGAGACTCCCTTTTTCCCCGAACGAAAGGTCTTTCGAGTCCCTGTGGTATCTGGTGTTGTTGTATAAGGCTGTTGCTGCTGCTGCTGCTGCTGCTCCTCCACTGACTGACCTACGGGTGCTGATGCTGGTGCATTGCTGGTGGCTACTGATGTAGATATTGGCTCTATATCTTTGGTATTAAGAGCTAATCGGATCAATGTTAGCAAAAGTAATTCCTCTTTCTCTTTCTCTGTGTGTCTCTCTCTCCCCTTATACTGTAGAGCACAGTTTTATACATATGACTACATGTCTCCTTGAAATTCAGTCTCAATAGGCTAGAAATGTAATCTGATACAAGAAAGCAGACTCTATCAGAGCACTCTCTAGCCCTTAAATATCACCAACTGCCTAACAAGCAACATAAGCATATCATACAGACTGACAAACACTACAGTAACTGAAAGAGAGCCAAATCGATGAAATAAAGGGGGTAAAATGGTGACTCACTAAGGTTCTTCTGTGTAGAAGGGCGTGTTGAGCTATCCATGCTTCCGCGCTGTCTGTGGTATATAGGAGAAGAAAAAAAGCGAACAATGAATAAGAGACAAGAGAATCTTCCAGCCTGATATCAACCGGAACAGAACAATTTCTTGTCCAACAACAGGTCAATATTCTGGAAAGAAGATAGAAGATGCCATGAGAAATAGAGATAGAACAGGCAAGCAAAGCAGCAACCCTTCTTGCATCAGCCTCCAAAGAAAAAGGAAAACCAGGAATCTAATGAATGTAGCTATCTGTCTGGACGCTAGTTACTCCTTTCTCTTATGTTGTTCCTCTCTTTTTCCTTTTATGTCCCTTGTCCTCGATGCCTTGATACCACTTCTTTTGACGAGCAGACAGCCCGACTAGGCGAAAAATTTCAGGGTTTCTGTCAGTTCTTCTGGCAGGGAGAGACTGTGAGAGAGAGGCGAGAGTATCCCACATCCACGTAAGCGAGCGAGCGAGGATTGTGTGACGATCGTCTGGTGCTGGGTTGGATTAAAGTGGAGGCTCAATACATAAATAAGCTTGATGATTGACGTTTGATCCTTGAAAGCCAACGTGGATCGGCCTGGAGGACTCTGTGCGCCGTGTGTAAGTTAGTAGTTATCGCTCAGCCAGCCCAGGCGCTCCATGAAGCTAGAAAACGAGAGAAAGTGAAGCCCGTAAAAGACGATGAAAGACGGAGAGAAGACGCTGAACAAAAGTTGGCGAAGTTGGAGTTTTTGAAGTCGCAAGAAAGAAGCGAGAAAAGAAAAAAAGAAGAAGAAAAGAGGAAAAAAAAAAAGCATGTGACTTGAAGGTTACGTAAGGTCAGCCTGATAAGGCAGGTTTAAGCAGAAAGGACGCTTAGCCACTTTGAGGCTAGTGCATCATGTGACTTGACTTCTGCTTTTTGCTTTTTTGTTGCTTTCAAACTCGACGACGACAAAGATATAAAAAGGCCGAAGACGAAGTCGAAGCGAGGAGGTTGGCAGACGAAAGCTCATTATTATTTTGATAGACGCAGACGTCGATGTTATTTACGTGATTATCGATATAGTTACATCCATGAAAACTGCCGTTCCACAAACCAGAAAAGATGAAAGCTGCCTTTTGTGTGCCGCGCCAGACCAGACAAGACATGAGACCATAATACAAAAGCTAACCGGAAGACCCAGATGATGGAGCAGCTGCAAGGGGCCACCCAAGTGAACGTGAAAAGGACCGAAAAATACTAGTGAAAGATGAAAGAGCAGAAGAAGCTAGTTGGCGGCCCACTGGACGACCTGCAGGGCGGATATTACTAGGATAAGCGTTGACGGGAGGATCCTGCGAGGTCTAAGTTAGCTTGATACTACCGGGCCCTCTGGAGCCGGGAGTTGCTGTTGACTTACCATATGACATAGGAATGGAAGAGGATCCTCGACATCGCGCCCATATAGACGTTGTTGATCTGGCAGATCTGGGCCAGTTGCAGGGCCGAAGGTGCACCTACCAGCAGGAAACACACGACGATGAAGATGGGATCCTCCAGGATACTGACGGGCACAAACTTGGCGACCAGGGCAAGAATCGGGCCCATGATGACTGTTGGAAGAACCATACGAGCTACCAGCGAGGCAACGATGAGTTTACGCTCTTCAGCTGGATCATCATCGTCCGATAGGGCATCCTTGGGCAGTGTGCTTCGTTCCAGGTTGGCACCGAGAACGACGAGGATCAGAGGAACTGCGACTCCGCCGGACTGTTTTACAGCGCGGGTGACCGAGTTGCTCAGGAAGTTGCCTGGGGTGAAGAAGACACGCTGGACGGACGGGATAGAGGCTACAAGGACGGCGATAAGCATCGCCCAGAGAGGAGGGTTCATGAAGGACCAGAGACCAGAGAAGAACGAGGTAAGGCGCGAAGAGACCCAACTGAGACTCTTCTGGAGCGGAACAGGTAAGGAGGAGAAGATACGTTGGGAAGTGGAGCGTATGCTGGTTGTGATGGGGCGGAGGATGCGGCAGAGGAAAGACTGTTTACTACTGCTGTCGGCCTGGTCAGGCCGGACGAGGAACTGGCCTGTTGGCAGGACTAAAGCAGGTAGGTCCGTCTCGTCGTTGTCATCGCTACAGTAAGCACTGTTAGTTTTGGCATACGGACGGTGTCGTTCGAGAACCGGCGTCTGGGAGCCGGATTCAAAGGGCGAGGAGTCTTCCGAGTGTGTTGATCGAGGAGTGGTGTGTCCGCTGTTAACTGCAGTGCGAACTAGATCCTCTGGCTCGTCGAGATATCTACCATCGCTATTATCATTGTCATCGCCGTCGTCATTGTCTTCTTCTGGATCATCGCGGTATCTGTCTGCAGCACTGATAGGAGCTTCTTCCTCGTCACGCAAGTAGGCTTCCCGAGGAGCTAGGAGGACGTGGTATCCCCAGCTCCAGCGGACTGCCTGGCCGAGCTGCTGGAAAATGAGCAGGTAAAGGATTCCTCTGGCAGCGACCTCGTTGTCGTTGTCGTTGGGGATCTTGTCCCAGTGCAGGCCGGAGAGTGTCTTTGAAAGAGATATCACCAGTGATATCGGCAGGGAATTCGAATTGCCAAAGACCTACTCCGTACGCTGTGTGATTAGCATTGTTTTTTCTTTCTCAGCCGCGCCGCAATGCCAGCGACTTCTCATGACTTACTCCCATGGCCTTGACGAAGTTGGACTGTCTCTTCCTGAAGCCAAAACATCTTGACACTATCATCGCCGAAGTATAGGAGACCAGCGTCTGGATGATGAAAAGCACCGGGATCACAGCTAGATCCACCAGCTTACCTGCCGTCAGCTGGGAAGCGAGCTTGGTGAAGATCAGGCAAGGCGTAAATAACATGACATTCAAGTTGGCGACAAACTTCTGGGCTTCGGCATCGAACATGCCCATGCGTGCGATGATGTACCCTGGTAGTGAGACACAGACAACCTCGAGGACCGCTTCAAAGACAAGTAGGGCGAGATGGGGGATGGACGGGTGAGGGCCGCCGCCGGACGAGCTGTCTATCAGCACCAATCCGGCGTTTGCTCGTTCGAAGGACTGCGGAGATAGCATTGTGCCCCCCTGTTCTTCTCTTCTTCTGCTTCTTCTTCTCCTTCTTCTTCTCCTTTTTCTTTCTCCTTATCTCCTTGACTCCGGCTGCCTGTGGATGGAGATGCTGCCTACCGGAGAGAGGAGATGAGAGGAGATGAAGATGGCGGAGAGATCTCTCCCAGGAGATTATATTGAGAATGAAGAAGTGAAGGACAGAGTTATAAAAAGACCAGACAGCCCCCCGACTATCACTGCTAGTTCCCGTCGAGATCAGAATCGACAAGCCGCCCTTCGCTGGTGCTTTTAGTCTGCGCGGCAATCAGGATGCATGGCAGCTATGGCACTTGCCCGCCAATCACAGTGGGAGGAAACATCATGCCTGTGGCTCGGGATTCTCGCCCAGACCTTGGCTCATTCTGTTGAATGAAAAATGAAACAGTGCAAACAGCTCAAAAGGACAAAGCTGAGGACGGCGAGGACGAAGCAGGAGGAAGAAGACGTTGAGAGGGAAGTCATCAGGAAGATAAGCCGGTTATCGCCGTCTCTCCTCTCTCCATCTGAACTTCCTCGCTATCTCCATCCAGCTCCATCCCCCATCTCTTACCCTGCATGCTGCAGCTTATGCGGCTACACGACCCAAAAGTCGACGACACGACGGACGCCACTCGCCACCGCCCAAGACAAGGGACGAGGAGAAGAGGAGAAGAGGAGAAGAGGAGAAGGAGAAGGGATTGACACTCGAGAGAGACGGCAGCATCCCTCCGGCCGGGCACCACCAGCCCGTCTCTTGTCCCCCCCCCAACCCAACTCAAAAGGGACGCAACTGCTGGCTGCGCTCTGTAACCAACAGGAGACCTCCTCAGGCAGCAACTTTTTTTCTCTTCGCCCTATCAGATCCGCGCGATACGAAGACGATGTGGCTCATGCCGCGTGGCTTTGTCCCATCAGCTTCGCTTCAAAGCAAACGACCTCCTGCTGGCCTTACCAAATCTCCACCGTTGAGAGGCGTGCTTCCCCAGAGTTGGCGCGGTTTATACACGGCATATATAGCCAACACTAAGCACATATTATTATACTCCCTATGGATGTAGACATATCCCCGTTCCCTGCCCATCGTTCCGGACTCCATCAACATTCCCCATAGTTAGGCAAATGACAGCAATTTAGATACTTATAGGTTGTAGGAGCTTAGCAAATCAAATCCCGACGTTTCAGCGCGTCCACGACTTACTTTTCCTCGGCTCCCTTGGTGGCGACGCTGAACCGAAAGCTGCGTAGGTAACGGAGGCCAGATAAGATAGTTTACCTGAAGCCTAGGTGTTTCTTTGGCCCTCCTTAGGAGGTAGTTAGTTAGGCGGCAGCGAGGAAAAGATGATCCGGCGGGCTGCCTTTCTTTCTTTTTTTTTTTTTTTTGCTTTCCACAGTTAAAGAGTAAAAAGGCCCGACGTTGACATTTTTTTTTTTTTTTTTATTATTTATCCATGACCACTGCAGACACAGTCCCAGTCCCTCCGCCCTGCCTGCTCGCCTCGCCGGTGGTGATAGCTGCTGCTGCTGCTGCTACTGCTGCTGCTGCTGATCGTTGTTAACCTCATCCTGACCTCCCATCCCACTCATCCCGCATCACCGCAAGCAAGCCACGCCGGATAAAAAAAGACCTACGAAGACGAGCAACAGGAGCTGCGATCTGCTTTGACCTGGCCGATGTGTGCCCCTCGACCGTCGAATATACGCTGAACACTGTTCTGTGCGCCCTTACTCGCTATTTTCCTGCGTCTCATGGACCGTTAAAGGTGTGCTGCTGTGGCCTCCTCCCCTCCTACGGCTTATTTTGTGCTTGCCCGAGAGATACAGAAGAAGAACCCCAGAAAAGAAGAGACGAAGAGAAAGACAAGAGAAAAGGAAACGAAGAGAGAACAAGGAGCAAGAGATGGAAGAGAGCAACCAGGTGCGCGAAGGCGTCGAGATGCAGGGAGTCGACGGTGCTGCGGATACGCCGTCATATGCTGCTGCCTCTGCCTCCACCGCCGCCGCCGCCGCCTCCTCTATCTCAATATCAACAACTTCGACATCTGCACCCAGTGCTGCCGCTCCTATCATGACGGCTCCTGCAGAGGGCCGCCCTCGGCTGCCAGTCATGCCCGCTACGACGGCCTCGATTCGCACTACTTCCGGCATGATGACTCCCTCGTCCACGCCGCTGGGCCATGTCAACGCTGCCCGCCGCCCTGGCCCCCTGCCGGCCCGCGGCAGCCAGTCCAGCGGCCTGTCCCAGGATATCCAGGAGAAGATGAAGGCCTTCTCCCTCTCTCGCCAGGGAGCTCCCGGCAACGGGAGCAACGGGAACGAGAGACTGCCCGGCATCCCTATAGCTGCTCCTCAGGCTACCAGCCCCTGGTCCCCGCCCTCTGTCCAGGGAGGCGCCGCGGCCGCGCCCATGGGACGCACTCCGACTCCCAAAATGGGCGGAGGAGGACTTGCTGCTAAGAGAGGCATGGCCGGTGGTATGAAATTGTCAAATGTTACCGGACAGCCCCCTGGTGCGGCTCCGGGTATACCAAACGCCAGCTCTGGTGTCAACGGGAATTCAGTCGGTCTGTCAAAGGCCAGCGGCACCCCGCAGTCCTCGAATACCCCCGTGTCAGCTTTTAGCAAGTACTCGGAGCTCATCGATACAAAGGCCGGCACTATAAATTTCAAGAACAAGGCCATTATCCATGGTGGAGGCATTGATTTCTCCTCTGGCCAGAGCTTCAGTATTTCCCTAGATGATGTCGAGACTCTCAGCGAGCTAGGGAAAGGAAACTACGGTACCGTCTACAGAGTACGACACTGTCGGCCAAAGATACGACGGCCTGGTCTCGGCTTGAAGGGGAGCATGGCAGTAGGTAATCTGCCAGACAACAATACCATCAACAACAACAACAACAATATTCAGAACCACAATAGCGACTCGAACTCCCCCGATATAACATCAAATGCGAAAAAGAGCAAGAGCGACCTTACAAACGTCATCATGGCCATGAAAGAGATCCGTCTCGAGCTCGACGAAGCCAAATTCACCGCTATCATCATGGAACTCGACATCCTACATCGCTGCATCTCACCCTTCATCATCGATTTTTACGGCGCCTTCTTCCAGGAGGGAGCTGTCTACATCTGCGTTGAGTTCATGGATGGTGGATCTATGGAAAAAGTCTACGCAGGAGGTGTGCCTGAAAATATCTTGCGCAAAATCACTCTGTCGACAGTCATGGGCCTCAAGTGTCTCAAGGACGAACATAACATCATCCATCGAGATGTGAAACCGACGAACATCCTTGTCAACACGCGTGGACAGATTAAGATCTGCGATTTCGGAGTGAGCGGTAACCTTGTTGCTAGCATTGCGAAAACAAACATTGGCTGTCAGAGTTACATGGCCCCGGAGCGTATTGCAGGTGGTGGACATCCTGGTAGCTCCGGTGGAGGCACGTACAGCGTTCAATCCGACATATGGAGTCTTGGCTTGACCATCGTCGAATGTGCGATGGGCAGGTACCCCTACCCCCCTGAGACATACAACAACATCTTCAGCCAACTCAATGTATGTCTTACCCTTTCTTCCAAGCCTACTGCTTTCATTTGCCTTGACTAACATCTACGCATTAGGCAATCGTGCAAGGGGACCCGCCAACTCTACCCGATCCAGGCTACTCCGTCGAGGCAAAAGACTTCGTCGCAAGCTGTCTGCAGAAAAACCCCGCTGCCAGACCAACATACGCCAATCTTATTCGACACACCTGGGTGGAAAAGCTCATGCAGCCCCCCACTGCTACACCAGAAGCAACGGAAGCTGGAGAAGCTACGCCTGGATCAGAAGAGCCAACCGATACCAGAAGCCCAGATGGGCCTGACCATAACACCGACACCTACGATAAGGAGGTCGCTGCATGGGTTATAGAAGCTCTTAAACGGCGGGCAGGTGGAGCTAAGGGCAGGGAACGACCTGCTTTACACGCTGTGGCACTGGACGCAGTGCCTAAGAGCCCTTTACTCGAAGGCCAGAGCTAATCAGCTTTTCTCTCCACTTTTCCCATGCTTGAAACTGCACGTTTATCGAATATCGCACACCACATAATATCCATCTCTCCCTGTTCCATATTCTATGCTCATTGACACATTAGGACCCTTATGTCGGCGTTGCATAAGATAGGATACGGGTGCTGGCCACCGTGTATCAAAAGCTATATCGAAAGAGGCCAGCAACTATAAAGCATGACTACCAATGAAAAAAAGAAAGAAAAAAAAAAAAAAGAAAAAGAAAAAAAGGAGAGAAACATACCCGATATATCCCTATCTACATAGTATATGAATGCAATATCCCAACTCGAAGAATTAAGTACCTCCCCTCCCCTCACCACCCCATCTCTCGCGACGGATTAACAATTAAACAATTCATCCAACTCTACAGTTCCCCCTCTTCCCTCGCTCTTCCCTCTAAATTTCTAATGTCATTTTTCCTCAAGTAGCCTAGGTATAAATATCTTCTCCCCAAGGGGAGTGCTGACTTACACGGTACGGGATGGGTTTATTCATGGGAATCTCTATCAATAATTCACATGCTTGGAGAGAAATATTAATTTATTTTTATTTATTGAGCTTGCGTAATTACTCTACATTCGTAGCTTCTAGTTCACGGAATTTTAATGATAGTACGTGCATAAATGCCCCAATCGCTTCACCAAGCATGCCGATCCCGGTAAATAGTAAATACCAAGAACCACTACTCGCCGAAGTTCTAACATGTGAAAATCTCTTGGATCGTGGCGGCACCGGCGGATAAGTGGGGTCCACGGAAACAAGCTTTTGTGGATCCTCGGCGCTTACTATCATGCAGCCTCACTGAGACCAATGAAATGCCGCCAGTCAGGGTCAATATTTTGTTACACCAACACGCCTCACCCGTAGTTACGTGACGTCATTGTGCTTAAGCTTGCAAGCACACGATCGATTCCACTTGGTCCATGACTTGTTCTGGTTCCGATGAATGTCCGATGTAAGTCGGGCAGATCGCATTCCGCCTTACTGTGCCGTCCAATGCAGGAACAAACGGCGGTCGAGCCATATCAAAAGGTTCGGCATTTTCCCGTCTAGCACGTAGATCTTGACTGGCGGTGCCTTAACTATGTGTTAAATGTATCAAAGCAGCTTGCATCTCAGTCTAATGGATTAATGTCATCAGCTGATAATGAAACGCTCTTTTTTGACTGGTACGAAGAGAGAATCTACCCCTGTCACTAGAGAACGAGAGACCCCTTAATGGTTGCCATAACCAGCAAAACTATCCCCGGTGACCCTGTCAATGAGTTAAAGACGAATAGTCCAAATTATTAAACCCCGTAAGTGGGTAGTTCCCAGTCTACTATAGCTTTAGGAGGTAACTGTCCCGTTGGATAGCCGCTGACCACTCGTCCATGCATAATCCTGGCATATGTCTCCAAAATGCCATCTCGGACACTTAACTACATCAGTTTAAGTGGCGACTAGCCGAAGTTTGTCCCTTTGATACTGTAGAAATTGAAAAATGCTACAGCAAGATATTTTCGATCGGCTAGATCTTTTCTGCCTGCCTTTGTCGGGGCCAAACATAACATTGCTTCTTTGACCCGCTCATCGCGAGAGACCCTCCTCGGCCCGTAGCGCCACGCTAGTCAGCTCGCTAGTTAACCCAGTTCACTGTTTCATCCACTCTTAAGGCCACACAGCAAGCCACAGATATACTAAGTTTCTATAATGGTTGGTCTGACCAGCTCAACGTCATGCCTTTGCATATCAGTCTAGAGTATGAAGAAATATAGTTGAACGGCCAAGACAATAACATCAGAAGCGAGACCGCGATGGTCAGGTTTGTTCCTTGCCATTCGCCTTATTCCGTATTTATTCCCTTTGTTGAAGAAACAGCCAGGGTGGAATTGGTCATCGGTTCGATCCATGATTCAGACTTTTTGCTGTAGCATTCGGATGATCTGGTCTTTACTTCTTTAAGATTGGTAATCGAGGGGAGTCTAAACGCGTAACTTACCTGAATATATTTTCCCCTGCATGTTCCTTATTGTGTGAGAATAAGGGTGCGTTCAGCTCCTGACGGGGCCCGAGGGCTTCCGACAGGGCTTCTATACGCGGTGCTAACTACTCCCGACTAGGCAATTCCGGCAGTCCCTGAACAGGCTGTTCGTATCCGTACTGCAGTATAGAGCCTGCAGTCACTATCCTGCTCACATATTGTTTAGAAGCTCTTCACTGTGGAGCTAGCGTGAAGTGTTTCCGCTGGAGACTTCGGGGGAAAGTACTGAAATTAACGAGCGGTATACGAGCTAGAAGCCAAACATCCTGCTCTGTATACATAGACAGTATCCCTAGGTTTTATTACCGTATGCCTAGTAAATACCATGGTTTCAGTCGATATATGTCAAGTATTATATACAAAGAGCGTGCCTTGAGTCGTGTCAATATCAAACATAATAATCCAAGCTCTTCCCTCAAGCTAAGGAAAATCGAGCAAGACTCCAGCTTCTCGCAAGGCCGGAATTGCGTATTGACGAGTCCACTCATTACACTTGAATATAGGGCGCCGTTGCTCGTCAGGCCCGTAGCGTTCCCCATCCTGTCTAGTCCAGATGATCTCATGGCGCCCGGTAGTAGGATCAACTTCCCAAAAATTAATACCTTGTTGCTTGGTTGGTCGTGGCAGTTCTTTTAAAATAGCGCCGATTTTTCCAGAGTGAAAATCGGCCCGTGAAACCAGCCCAATTTGTGGAAAGTTGTGTAGATATTCTGATTCCATCTCTCGATCGAACTCTCGCTCCTCATAGCGCATGCCACTGGCAGCAATGATATCGCCTGTAACATGGAACAGCGTTCCTTTCCCGTAGCCAGGTTTGGTTTCAACGAGTATACCTTCGTGGTATCTTTTTTCTGGGTCAAGAGGATCGAAAGCAGCCGTGTCAAGTCCAGGTTTGTAAACCCGATACCACTCTTCTTCTCTAGGAGCAGCGGCTTTAGTCGACATGATAATAAATAAAATAACAGAGGCAAAAATTAAATAATGAAAAAAAAAAAAAAAAAAAAAAAAAAAAAAAAAAAAAAAAAAAAAAAAAAAAAAAAAAAAAAAAAAAAAAAAAAAAAAAAAAAAAAAAAAAAAAAAAAAAAAATAAAAAAAAAATAAAAAAAAAAAAAAAAGATAACAAACATAAAAAAAAAGAGAAAAGTAGAACAAAAGAAATAGAGAGAACGAAAAGAAAGACGCAATGT
>QQSR01000303.1:0-19768 GCA_003664465.1 Trichophyton mentagrophytes | reverse complement strand
ACCTTTTCCTTTTTCTTCTTTCTTTCTTTCTTTTTTTTTTTTTTTGTGTTTTTTTCTTTTTTTTTTTTTTTGTTTTTTTCTTTTTTTTTTTTTTTTTTTTTTTTTATTTTTTTGTTTTTTTTTTTTTTTTTTTTTTTTTTTTTTTTTTTTTTTTTTTTTTTTTTTTTGAATTATTATGTTCTAAAGGGGCAACTTTTTCATAGATGACTTAACTCTGAGTTAATTCTCTCCATGAAAAGTAAAATCTACCTTGAATTGGTGTATTCAGCCACGGAAGGGTACTTGGCGTATCGGGTATCTTTTGCCAATAATACATTCTGGATATTAGTGAGGTGTGAAATTAGGGTGAACAAGAAAGTTAAAGTTACGAAAGTTAAGGTTATGTGAATCGATAGTTGAACCTTATTTTGAAAACCTTGTTAGTCATTTCGGAGGTTGAACGAGATACTGACGTCACTGCTTAAAAGCCAACGAGGATACGAGCAAGTCAACAAAATAAGCACTTTGGCTCGATTTTAGTCCTCCGGATATACCCGCTACCCCTCTCTTCTTTTCAGAACATGCAAGTAAGTGGGGGCTTCTCGCATCACAGCTGGAGATCCATTATTGTCAGCATTCATATAACAGGGTTTTCGTATATCAAGGTAGGAGCTACCACGTTGCTGCTTATGAGAAATCTCACTTGTTAATTGACTACCTTCGATATCACTTCAAAGCTTCCTTTTCTCTATTTGTGGTGAGCTTGGCCAAAAGTAAAAAGGAGAATTTCCGTGCATCTGAGCTGCCTCATGCAGTGAAGCTCCTTGTGTTCTTCCGCTTCACCGAGCTTAACTACTAGATATTAATATAGGTCATTTTGGGACGGGCTGCGAGATTTTCAAGGCTTCCATTTTTCTTCACGTTATCATTAAATTTTTTCTCATACAATTATGGCTGTCGTTGCTGTTGCAGGAGGCACTGGTGGTGTTGGGCGGACCGTATTGGATGCTATCGCAAAGTCGGGGAGACACAAAGCCATTGTGTTATCAAGAGGAGTAAGATTGTTAGCATTACGCTCATCGTTTGAGAATGGCAAATAATTTTAAAATTGCTACAGAAAGGAATTCCCGGAGCAGCAAATGAGCCAAGACGCTATGCTGTAGACTATAACAGCGTGGAAGAGATGAGGGACGTGTTAAAAGAGAACAATGTTGAAGTTGTCGTATCTGCCTTGCTTTTGTCGGACGAGAGCGTTGCAAAATCGCAGATCAATCTGATCCGTGCTGCCGCTGAATCGGGGACCGTGACCAAATTCATCCCTAGCGAGTACTATATTGACTTCCATTCTCCAATCCCGTAAGTTCTATTTAGCAACGCCCTGAGAATTTCAAAGCTAACACTGAAAGAATAGAGGCTCGGACTTGTTTACCAATTTTCAAATTGAGGCCGAGGAAGAGCTCATGCGTCACCCTCAATTGACTTGGACACTCATCAGGGTTGGGATCTTTCTCGACCATCTCACTATGCCATTTAACCCGAAGCCAACGTACATTACCCCATATTGGGTATTCGTTGACATTGAGCATGAAGAATGCGTCTTCCCTGGTGATGGCTCCCAACCACTTGTGTTGACACATTCAACGGACTTGGCAGCATATATTGAGTGCTTGGTGGGCCTTCCAGCAAACGAGTGGCCGCGAGAATCCCTGGTTGCATCTAACAAACTTCAAGTCAAAGATCTCCAAGATTTGATTAAGAAAAATACAGGTACGCTTGGTGGACCTCCGAGCAAATGCATTCGAATGTTCCTAATATTAGTAATAGGGAGGGAGTTCAGGGTCACGTATGATTCAGTAGAATCAATCCACAAGGGCCAGATCACACCCTTGACCTCTAATCGACCCGTGTTCGATGACCCACTAAAGGGCAAATTGTTTAAAGAGGTCGAGGTTCAGGTTATGCTTTCGATGTTGAGTAATGCTCACGATTTACCTGGGAAGAACCTTGCTGAGCTTTTTCCCGAGGTACATGTGACCAATATTGAAGAATTTTTCAGAGCTGGCTGGGAAATGAAGCAAGGCCTTAAGCCATAGAATTCGTTGCTAATTCCTTTGCCACTGACAAAAAGTACGAAGATCCATTGAATGCCAAACCTTATTTGAATTAATCACTATGAATATTCATAAATATTGAAGGCAAAAGAAGAAAGTAACAGTTGAGGACTACATTATTCATTATGCAGCAGTGGCCCCAAATCTCAGTAACTCAGTTTCATTTAGTTGGCGCTTCTGTGCTAATTGGTACTGCTAGCAATATCAGTGGTATCCTTTTAACTAGTTACAAATACGATTTTCTCCGAAGTAGTTAGACAATACATATATATTCATTCATATCTCAATTTAAATCTCAACGACATGGTAATGTTTCTTCGCATATAAAAACCAGAGTGAGGTGATAAAAATAGCAATCAGCACAAGAACTGCTGAAACATAATTCACCTGGCTTGGGATGACTTCGGAATAAACAGGGAAACAATAAAATATTAGAGCTACCAGGGTCCACGCAAGCATTACAATGTTGGCTACAAACCCCAACTTAGGATACCAAAAGGGGCCATGCCGAAATTTTGATCTTCCTCGGTAAAGAACTAGTATAGTGGGGATACTATAGCTAGCATATTGGAGAAGAATTCCAGTAGCAATGAGTGAATTGAATGCCAGTTCGGACGCAAGGTACAGGCAGCCGAATAATGCTGTGCCGACTGCAGAGCCAATCAAGGACCAAACAGGGGTATAAAATGGTGCCGGAAAAATCTTGCTAAAATGGCGATGTAAAGGGAAGCCAGACTCTCGACTGATGGACCAGGCAAGTCGTGACTGCCATGTCTGGATCGACCATACAGAGGCGAAAACAAGAAAAAGAACGGGAACCCAGAGGCTAATTGCTGCAGCTTTACTGCCTGTGATGTGGTGTAAGACCGTAAGTCCCGAGTAATCTGGGGTATTAATAGGGCCAACGTTGACTAGGACAGCTAGAATCATGAGAAGGCCGCTGGTGAATGCAATAACGATGGTCCAAATCAAAGCTTTTGGAATATTTGTGCTTGGGGATGAAATTTCTTCAGCAAGGTGTGTAGCGACGTCGAGGCAAGAGAAGCACCAATTAGATCCATTCAGGCCAATCAGAAAAGCCACTCCATTCGGCCAGCCGGAAACGTTGACAACTTTGAAAAAGTCTTTGGCACTCGTGTGGGTTTTGGCAGTAGCAAATAAAGTAATGATAATGGCCGAGACGGAGAGGACGTTCACAAGCAACAAGGCCTTCGATGTTTTGGGTAGAAAATACTCAAAGCAGGCACCAAAGCACGTCACAATATTGATAAGTTGGAACACCACAAAGCCCATCCACCGCTGATACACGAAGTTAGGGTTGAGGAGAGTGACAATTGTAAACGCATTTACGGGCACGGCAAGATTCCCAGAAGCACCGATTGCGATAGCTGCGATCCAGCTGATCATTGCGGTTGCATACGATAAGCCTCTTCGGTATCTTTCTGGGGCAATTTTATGTACCCAGATATATTGACCTCCCGGGTGGGGTATTGCGGATATTAGTTCAGATAGAGTCGTTGCTGTAGCCAGTCCGACTGCTGCCATTGCCAAAAAACCCCAAAATATCACGGGCGACCCGCCCATTGGAATACCCGTGCCGAGAACAAGCAGCAGGCCAACTGCCGTGTTGGTGACCCCATAACCAATACCGATTGCTGATAGTGTGGTGAACGGCTTCTGCGTCTGAATTTGGATAATCTCCTCCTGTACCGGACTCGAAAGATGGGAATCGACCTTTCCCACCACCGCTCCCTTCTCATTCTGTTCGTCGTTCTTCAGCGACATGGTTTTCGGGATGTTGGTGTCTGATCACATGGGAGACAATAATGCAGCGTTATTATATGCGGGGCGGTGGAGGTTGCAGGAGCATGGAAAACGAGCGGAAGCTACGGAGTATGTAGTCCGATATATGTCTGGACAGACGTGCGACAACGGCGCCGAAGCAGACGGGCAGAAGGGAACAGAGCTGCCCACAAACAGGCGCAAATTACTAGTCACTAGCTGCGGAACCCTTCATACTTATGTTGTGTAATGCAGACTGGTGATAAACTTCGCCAGGGCCGCTTGGATGATCATTTTCAAAACTCTTGTTGGAAGAAGCTCTGGTAAAAAATATGCAAAAGGTCCAATTGTTAGGAATGATCCTTGGAGTTCGAGGAACATCCTCTTGCTGCTTGCGGATACGCTTCATGCTTTCGTGGAGACTCTCGAACTGAGCGAAGGAAAGTTACCTGGGCTTGCGGAAAGTTGTGGGACTCGAGCCGTCGCAAGAGTGAGCCAGAGAGATAAGATGGATGATGCATGTAGATTCTTGGGACAGCGCCATCTGTGCGAAGCATCCCATATATATTATTGGTCGTGGGTCGAAGTGTCGACTTCCGGCATATCCCTGGAAGCGACAGACTCAAAAAGTAGGAAATGCTCATCTCGTTGGCTGGGAAGCCCAAACACACCAACATGAGCTCCAAACTCTGGTCATCCTGGAAGTTCAAGGTGTGCATCGCGCATACGAAGATAAACCTAGAATCAGCCACCGGTACTACCCATTCCCTGCACCTGTTCCGTGAAATGTATCAGACTTCATGGGTATTGTCATTTGGGCCAGACTTACTTCATGGCATGCCATTCGGAACGGGGGCCCAGCGAGCTTCACTGAGATTGATAATGGCTATAAAGAAGCTGGGATTCTCGATAAGCAAACATGCTCTGTAGAAGCACTGATTTACATTAATAGGTTTCGCGGCCTTCACTTGAGTATTTGGGAGCCATTTGGCATTGACTGCGTTGATTTTGATAAGCCTGCCGAAATGCCGGAATTCCCACCCCCAATTGATCCATCTTATGTGCCATCGGTCTCGCTTACGAGGATTCCCGCAAACGCGCCGATCGAAGACATACTTGCCGTCCTGGAGCGAGATGGCGGTCTTATTCTAACCGACATTATTTCCAGCCAAGACGTGGCAGCTATCAACGATGAGCTGGATCCTTACGTCCAGAAAGCCAGGGCCGAATCGCACGCTGCGTACGACCTTATCCCCAAACAAACGATAATGGTCCCCGGTATTGTAGGCAAGTCGCCTACCATGGCAAAAATTGCTGAGTACGAGGTGATTGATAAACTGCGAACGATTGTTTTGCAGAAGAAATGCACTGCTACCTGGGAAGACCGAACAGAGGAGTTTACCATCGGACCCTTACTGAACAGTAGTTTGACATATAATGTCAGCTATGGTGGCCCTCGCCAGAGGCTGCACAGAGATGATATGATCCATGGTATTTACCACCACGATGGGGAATACAGCTTGTCAAACGAGACTATGCTTGGCTTTATGTTTGCGGGATGTAAAACCACTCGTAAAAATGGAGCGACCATGGCAATCCCAGGCTCCCATAAATGGAATCACACTCGGGTCCCTCGAACTGATGAGGTTTGCTTCGCTGGTGAGTTATCTTAGCTCCTTCCGACTGTCCCCGTGCAGACAACCTAGGAATTGCATACCATCTTTTACAAATGAAGAAACAAGGGTTTCTAATAGAAATGAAATAATCCAGAGATGGAACCGGGTTCAGCCTTTGTCTTCTTAGGCACCGTCTACCATGGCGCCGGACACAATTCTGTCCCCGACCAAGTACGCAAGGTCTATGGCCTGTTCTTCATTTCGGGAACACTTCGGCCTGAAGAGAACCAGTTTTTGGCCATTCCTCGAAGCAAAGTACTGGGAATGAGCGATAAAATGCTCTCCCTGCTTGGGTATAAGAAGCCAGAGACATGGCTTGGTATTGTGAATAATGGCGATCCTGCAGAAAATCTCAAAGAGGTTCTCGAGATGGCTAACTCATAGCTCTTCTTCGTCACCGTCAAGTATTGAGTTCTCGTGTCTGTGATAGATAGATATATTGGAGATCTTGGGTTATAAAGTGGCAGGTTGGCGCTTGTAGAAGGGTCACCTCTCTTGCAAGTTCAGAAGTCAGTCTGCAGTTGTAGCTCTCACTCCTGAGCTTTTGCAGTCGAAAGTACTTTCCTTAATTCTTCAATACAATCAATGCTAAGCACTTTCAAGCGGAAGCAAGGCGGCCTGTCAGTGTAACTAAGGTTGGATCGTGGCAGCTGGCGTGTGGTTGTTGTTGCTTTTCTGATCGTCGGTCAACTCGTCAAGGCAGGCGGCTCGGCCTTGGGAGTAGAGTCGATTAGCTAATCAATCACGTGCAAATATTGATTATATAAGATATATCACATGATTTATACTATTAAAGTCTATTACTAAGAAATTGAACTTTGTGAGCGATGCATGCCTGCAAGAGGAACTAAATACGGCGGTTTTAAGTGCTGAAGTAGAACGACCCCTAGGCCAATACGTTGCACGCCTTTGTATATCTTTTTATTTCCCTTTCCTCTCTCTATTCAACATGTCTGACGATGAGGCAAGATAGATCCGCGGTCTCCAAGGCTCCCTACTAGTGACTCTGAGCAACTCCTTGACTAACCTCGTTTATAGGGAGCCTCACCCCGCGAATTGGTCGTGGAAGCCTGCCGCCGCGATCAGCCCTACCTCATCGAGGAGATACAGGAGAAGTCCTACAAGGATAAGCCAGATGAGTTTGCAGACTTCATTAACGGAGTAACAGACTCTATGGGGAACCATGCGCTACACATATGCGCTGCCTACGGGAGCTGTAAGACATCCTCTCCCCCGCCTTAGCGCCTGGCAGGCCTCCACGCGGTTTGTTGGTTAAAATTTTGGATTTCCCCAAGCTAATAGGGAAATATACATATAGACGATACAATGGACTACCTGTTAGACATATACCACTTTGAAGTCGACCCTACCAACCGCGTCGATGGCGACACGCCGCTCCACCTGGCTGTTCAGCATGGAAACGAAAAGGACATTGAGTTGGCCATGTCAATGCTGGAGATGATGCTTGAAGCGGGCTGTGATCCGCGAGTACGGAACAAGAAAGGTCAAAAGCCCGCAGATTGCGTGATGCCGCAGTACAATCAAATGAGAACTGCGTTGATGAAGGTGGAGTATATGATGCAAGAAGGGCAAGGGGTGGAGGGTCAAGGCCGGGATGACGACGATGACGGGCCAAGTGACGGGCCTAGTGACGATGAAGATGATGGCCAAGGGAAAAAGCAATAGCTTCTTCAAGGAACAGGAGTTATGGTGTTGCTCTTACCATCCTTTGTTGCGCTGGCATGATCTACTGTGTTTCCGTCTTTTTCTTTTCACATTTTTCACTTTACTTTCCTCATTTTGGCATGTTAGGCTGGGTGCGCTCTACAGTGTCTTGTTGGGAGGAACCGGCTTGAAGGGGAATGGATATACCTTAGACTATTCAATTTATCATCTTTTGAAACGTGATATATATATATATATATATATATATATATATATATATATATATATATATATGGGTATTTAAATCATGATATCTTCATCTAAGCCCCGGGTATACATAGGCGTTAAACCCAGTCCGATTCATACATGCATGTCAATCAGAGTCATCATCATCCCTACGGCCTCTCCTTCGTGGTGTCTCGAGCTCCGCATTTTCTGTCTCCGGGGCATTATTCTCCCTAATGCCCAAGCTTCTTTTCAATCTTTTTTCAAACTGCTCGCTATCTTCAGCGTCTTCGCCTCCTTGTCCAATGCCAAATACCTCCTTTGCCATACCTGATACTCCAGTCACGCCAACCTCTATCTTACCCCTTGGGCCAACGAAATATTCAATCACCTCTTCACCAGTATCTGAATCACGTACCTTGACCAGATATCCTTCCTTGCATAGTCGAGCAAGTAACTTGTCCGTTCTATCAAGCGGCGTATTATATTCTACATTGACACGGCGAAGGTGTCTGTTCAGCCTATCCTCTGATATTGATCCACCTGATAGCATGATCAATGATATAATAAAGGTATATATTGCAATATATGAGCTTTCGGTGGAGGAATCAGGCGCTTTGGATGGATGTAAGATTTTCGGAGTTCTGTAAGCATCCGGTAGAGCGGATATGACAGTCCATGATTTTGATGTGCTCGATTTTTCCGCGCGTTGGGCGGCTTTTAAGCTGTTAGCAAGCAGTTCATTACCGGGGACAGGAATTATACACGTATTCACTCACCCCTTCTCTGGCTAATTGTTACCTTTTCCTTGCTTGGTTGCTCAACCATCTGCATGCCAAATACCTCCTTCAGGGTCTTTTGTGCATCGAGAAAGACGAGTTTAAAGTGTCGTGACCCACCATCACCTAGAACTTTGGCAGATATATCTGCTCTGCGAATGGGTTGGCGTGAGTATTCGCTAGCTAAAGCCAGCCGAACCAGCTTCTTCACCATCACGTTCATCGACACAGACGTCTGAAGGTGTCCGCCAGGTTGGTATTCATTTTCAGACTCAGGCGTGGCGCTCCGCCGGTGCTGGGTGGCTCCTTGAGTCTGCATGCGTGCTGGAGAGTCCTCATACTCGTCTTGCTCGTCGTCATCATCGTCATCAGTAGCCTGGAGTCGCACAGCATTAGTTATTCGCCCGTCATGGCCCGATAGTGGGATGTGAGCGACCTCAGCCTACCCGTCGTTTTGGAGGCATTCTGCTAGCACTCGTGTTGTTTATCCGGGTAGCCTGGTGTCTAACGGTGCTCCAATAGTTTATATTGAGCAGCAGCAGTTATCTTGTTGAACGGTAGACTCTCTACCAATATCGGTAATTATCTTCCACCTTGAAAGCGCGCTTCAATTAAACGAAAAGAGGAAAACCGCGCGCTTCCCACCTGGGCAGACGCGGGATCACGTGATCAGCCTCAAGGATCGCCGAACGTCAAAGGTCGAAACGTCAAAGAAACAACCAACGGAAAAGCAACCAAACTAAAGACGGGACGGCAGCGCAGGAGAGAGGAGAGAGAGGAGAGAGTCCGGGGTAGTTACTCTGTCACTATCGACAACCGCCACCTCTCATTTTGATACCGGGCTTAGACATGAGGAGGCCTTTCCGTGTTGGGCCCGTGCGAATCTATACGATGTACAAGCACAATATCTGTGGAGTCGAGCAGGGCCAGCCGCCTAATCTATCAGGTACCCTAGATGTTACCTCGCCTCCGCAAACATCAAGCTAACTAATTGTGTGTGTGGGTAGATAATTGATCGCTCCCTCCCGGCCGTCTGCGATGAAACGGCTGGTCAGAGGGATGTTAGCCGGCTCGCTCCGATGCCCGGCCTGTAGCAGATAGGTGATAAGGAACTCTGCAATAATAATAATGCAACCTTCACCATTATAGCCTAAAATCCAAGACGGTGCCTATAGTGCTGAGTTTTTCGTTTCCAGGCGCTTACCAAGCTTCCGAGCTCAATGGGCCGTGTTTCCGTGGTACCCCTTAGCTCGGCCGCCCGCTATAGCGAGTTTGATTTGATAACCATGGGCAAAAGGCCAAGGGGACAAAGTTTTTTTCTTCGTTGCCGGGTCTGATAAGCGGACTCCACAAAGCAAGCACACGACAGGTAGCTCGCGAGAATTCCATCATTGATCGGGCTAACTTGCTGGTTGACTACATATATATGGGCCGCTCGAGTCCCTCAGCATGGGTCGTATCGTTGCAAATTTTCCCGGAGCCAACGGGATGAATGCATATTTGCCCTTGCTGCACGATTTCTACTCCTTCAACGTGCTCCTAACGCTGTTATGAAGAACTGGAGTTCTCGTGTCAACGATGCTGTGGCGAGGAGTATTGTCGGCCACAGGTTCCGGCTTGAGGGCTCTGGACATGTACGTCTTCCCCCCTCCCCCCGTCTGTCATGGAGAAAAGAAGGGGACATATTTTTTCGATCCGAGTGAGGAAAGATGACACTGACATATTATTTCGTTTCTGTAGCGGCGTGAGCGGAAGGGTGCTCGATTTCTGACTGAAATTCGAGCTGGGCTTACCACTTTCTTTGCCATGGCGTATATCATATCGGTGCGTTATGGCTGCCGCAGAAGGCTAGCTAGCTATCAAATCGTGAGGAAGAGCCGTCGAGCTTACGTTCCCCGAGGTCAATGCGACCATCCTGGCAGATTCTGGCGGGCCGTGTGTCTGTACCGATACCAAAGACCCGACATGCAAAACGGATATAGACTATAACCTATGTTTGAACGTTTTGAAGCGAGACCAAATCACTGCCACAGCAGCTATTTCTGCGCTGTCGTCGTTTTGCATGGGTCTGTTTTCGAACATGCCTATTGCCTTGGCCCCTGGAAGTACGTTGTTGTTCCTGGCAAACTATAACCATGCGAATGAGGCTGAAGCTGAAGGGATGCATGCTAATGATTGGTGTGACAGTGGGACTGAATGCATACTTCACGTATACGGTCGTTGGGTTCCATGGATCGGGACCAGTGAGCTACGGGCTGGCTTTGACTGCAGTGTTCGTCGAGGGGTTTATCTTCTTTGCATTGTCGCTGTTTGGCATGCGCCAGTGGTTAGCTCGAGCAATGCCAAAGTGCATCAAACTTGCCTCTGGCGTAGGAATAGGACTGTACCTCTGTTCGTGTGCCCCTATCTTAACCTATATGACGAAAAAAGAAAAAAAAAAAAAAAAAACAGCGGTAGACCATCATGCTAACGAGACCAGCACTCATCGGATTGACGTACAGTGCCGGCATCGGAGCCATAACAGGCGATCGAGACACCCCCGTTACACTCGGCGGATGCGTTCCAAGCGAGATGGTAGACGGCGTATGTCCCGGCGGAGCTAAGATGCGCAACCCCACGCTCTGGGTCGGGATATTCTGCGGCGGCATCCTCACCTGCGTGCTAATGATGTACCGCGTCAAAGGCGCCATCATCGCCGGCATCCTCCTGGTCTCCGTGATATCGTGGCCGCGTCCGACGAACGTAACATACTTCCCTCACAGCGCACTAGGCAACGACTCGTTCGATTTCTTCAAGAAAGTAGTCACCTTCCACAAGATCGAAAGCACGCTGGTCCAACAGGAGTGGGATCTGGGAAAAGCAGGCGGCCAATTCGGGCTGGCGCTGATCACTTTCCTGTACGTCGACATCCTCGACGCCACGGGGACGATGTACTCGATGGCACGGTTCTGCGGGGCCATCGACGAGCGCACACAGGACTTTGAAGGGTCTGCAATGGCCTACACGGTCGACGCACTGAGTATATCGATTGGGTCGCTGTTCGGCTCGTCGCCTGTCACAGCCTTTGTGGAGTCTGGCGCAGGCATTTCCGAGGGCGGCAAGACGGGGCTAACGGCCATGACGACGGGGGTATGTTTCTTCGTGGCTATATTTTTTTCGCCTATTTTCGCTTCGATCCCGCCCTGGGCGACGGGCTGTACGCTCATTTTGGTCGGCAGCATGATGGTGCGAGTGGCTGCGGATATCAACTGGCGGTACATGGGTGACGCAATACCGGCGTTTGTGTGCCTTGCTGTGATGCCGTTTACGTACTCGATTGCGTATGGTCTGATAGCGGGCATACTGACTTACGCGTTGCTGAATACGCTTGTGAAGGTTGTTGAGGTACTGTCGTGTGGCAAGATTGTGCCTGAGAACAAGGAGTTTAAGGACCCCTGGACGTATAAGGTTCCCGGGGGCGTGTTGCCTGGCTGGATGCAGCGGCTGGCCAGGGGTAAGAGGGACTTTTGGCGGGAGGACGAGGATGAGCTTGGGGAAGCTAGGGACGGAGCTGGAGACGGAGCTGGAGCCGGAGCCGGAAGCGAGAGCCAGGTTGAGCTTGACGGGGTGGTCAAGGGCGGGCTGAGGGTGAAACCGCTGTCGGCCTCGGAGGAGTTTGATAAACTATCGTGACCATGGTAATTCTTTTTTAGGTTGTATTCTGTCTTTCTTATTTCGGGAGTCTACTCTTTTCAGCATGCTAGTGCGGAGATGTTGTCGGTAATTAAGTCTACAGTTGGGAATACATTTTCGGACAAAGACAGGGACAGACTGATAAAAAAAAAAAGCAACAAGAAGGTATCAATGGCACTGAAGATGGCGATGAGGAGTAACAAAGCTGTCTCGGCTGGTTACGTATCAAGACGGGGGAGCCAGGAGGTAAATAGATGAAAGTAGAGAATGTGTGTTGTACGTGTTGTGTGCGTGCGATATGCGAGGTAAGATACATGGTCGTCAATTGCGAGTAAACAGTGTTAAGGAGTGGTATGGAAAAGCAAAGATGATGGATAAACACCAGGCAGAGAGAGAGAGAGAGAGAGAGAGAGAGAGAGAGAGCAAGTACTACCTGGCTCTGGGCTTCCTCAAGCTCTTGACACGACTGATGAAGCCAGAAGGTTTGGGGTCCTCTGCAGTCGGGCTGGTCATGCCGTCGCTGCTCTCTTTGCGCTCTGGCCGGCCACGGGGGCTGCTCATTGCCCTGGGCCGCCCTCCATACCCATCATCACTGTCGACGAGCCTATGGTTCTGGATCTTGGCCGACTTCATGTCATATGCGTCATCGTAGTCTTGGCTGGAGCTTCCATAGGCGTTGTTATTTGAGGTAGTGTTGTTATTGTTGGAGAAAAAGGGATTCTTGTCGTTTGTGTTTGCTCGACGGGAGCTTGTGGCACGCGGTGGCGGCGGAGGGGGCGCATAGCGAGGCGGGTTGTCGGCAGCCTCTGAGGGGCGGCGGTGGAGCAGAGGTTCGGGAGACATGACTCTGCCGCTGCTGATGCTGCGGTTGTTGATGCCACGGATCTTCTGTGCGAGTGATTTCTTGCGTTGGAGGCCGGCCTGCATGGTGTCTGACTCTGACTCCTTGCGCTGGATGGCTGCACGGCTGGCAGGAGTGCCCTCGAGGAAGGTTGAGGTCCCCAGGCCCATGCTGATGTCGCTGTGGACCTGTTCGATCTGGCTGGTTGGGTTGAAAGCAACGGCTGCGTCGGCCTTCATGGAAGAGGAGGAGATGCCTGATCCACCGGAGATGCCGGTTGAGAAGTCAGAGTAGCCCTCCTGGCCGCGTCCATGGATCTGGTTGAGGTCAAGCTTGTTGTTGTTTGGTCCCGCGCCACCGATGGCCATGTTGCGGGAGTCCTTGGGGAAGGCCTGCATGGGAGCTGCCCTGGAACCCTTGCGGTTGCGATGAGGGTTGCACGCATCGAAGGGGCCATCATGATGGAATGCTAACACCAGTTAGTAAACATTACAGGGTGAACAAATATATAAATAAAAGGAATACGTACAGCCAGGGCCGTAGATGCCGGTGACGTCGAGCTTGTCGATGATGTCTAGTTTGTAGTTGTTTCCACGCCTGGAGCGAGAGGACTTGCCGTCTCTATGCCTGGCCTCACGCTCTCTGTGATGACGCTCGCGACGCCTGCGGTCCTCTTCCGGGTCGAGCAGCTTTGGGCGTTCCATGAGGGAGGAATCTGAGTTGCGACGAGGCCGTCTCTCAGGTCTTGCAGCGGAAGAAGAGTGGGAGACGGTGGTGGACGAGCCGACGAGGGTGGACTCTGAGGGATCCGCAAAGACGTCGATGAGCTGGCCAGTCTTTGTCGAGCGCGAACGCGAGGCCTCGTGGTTGGAGGGCCTGCGGTGCTGCGGAAGGGGCCTGCCGGCGTTGAGGGAGGAGGAGGACAATGGTGGAATGTTCTCAGGCCTGGGTGGCGGGCGTCTCTTCCTGTCCTCCAGCGAGAGGTTTTCCTGCGCAAGTTAGAACGATCACGAGTAAAAGAGTAGTCGTAACAGAGTAGTAACAGAGTAGTAACAGAGTAGTAGCAGTAGTAGTAGAGAACGAGAGACGTACGAAGAGGTCAGAGGCGTCGGCCATGCCAGACGAAGGGAGGGACGAGGGCGAGAAGGACTCGGTCTCGTCGAGGAACGGGTTGGTAGAGAGCGGTCTCTGCGGCCGCAAGCCAGGACTGACGAGCGAGTTGGGCGTGGATGGAGAGGCGGCCCTGTTGCGAAAGGGATTGTTGGAGCCCAGCGTGATGCTCGGAGAGGCCTGCCTGTCTGTTCCTAGTCAGTATATGTATTTCTGACAGTGGTGTTTGTTGTCGTGGGTGATGTCGTCGTGAAGTCGTGATGTTGTGGATGAGCCCACCAGGCCACTTAATAGACGTGAAACAGCAGGCCGGGCGCCCAAAAGGGGGGCAAAGATCACTATCGTACCTGGCACTGGGATGGGAGCAAGCGACATGGCAGCCAGAGAGGAGCAGGAGAGGAGGAGGAGGAGAGAGTATAAAAAGCCAGGAAAGCAAGCAGGAATAAGGGTCGAAGGGGGTAGACGCAGGCGAAGGGGGGCGGGAAGGGGAGGCGGGAAGAAGGCCTGGCGGTCGCACGAAAGCCGGCGACGGCGACAGGGGGCTTGCTGCTGCTGCTTCTTCTCCTGCTGCTGCTGCTGCTGATGGTCCCAAGGTCGGCTGCTATTTGTCTGGCTGCCCGAGTCCGAAGGGGATATCCTTTGTGTCTATCTGGCGGTGCTGGCTGCTGGTTCGTCTGGGCGGGCTGGCGAAGGCGAAAGAAGGAACAAGGATGCCGGCAGAGGAGACGCAGGCCGGTGGAGCGATCGACGATAGTTGGACAGTTGGAGACTGACGGGCGGTTAAAGAGAGTCCAGTAGTTGAAGTTGAGGAAGTGAGAAGAGAAGAAGAAGTTGAAGAAGTGAAGTTGAAGTTGAGGTCGAGGAAGAAGCGAAGTCGCTAATTTTGCCGTGAAAAGCTTTTGGCTCAGGAGTTACTCTCTCTCTCTCTTTCTCTCCAGCTACCAGCCTCTCTTCTCTTCTCTCTGTCTACTCTTGCTATCAGTCTTTACTCTTACTGTCTTACTGTCTCTTACTCTCTCTTACTCTCTCTTACTGTCTTCTTCTCTTCTCGCAGCTCAACAGCATCACTTCTACTTCTACTTCTACCTACAGTCTACCAATACTCTACCAACTACTCCGTACTTCTACTCTACAACATCAATCACTATGATGAACCCTCCGGCGCCGTCAAGTCCTCGCTTCACGCTCGAGCTCGAGTTCGTCCTCTCGCTGGCCAACCCGCACTATCTCTCGCACCTCGCCGTCGCCTACCCGCAGCTGCTCGGCATCACAAGCTCAAAGGACAGCAAAGACAGCAAAAACAGCAGAGACAGCAGAGACAACAAGGAAAAAGACGACAGCGAGGCCTTTGCCGCCTACCTGGCCTACCTCTACGACTACTGGCGGCGCCCCGAGTACGTCCAGTTCCTCTCGCATCCGGGGGCGACGCTGCGGGCGCTGCGGCTGCTGCAGGAGGAGGCCTTCAGGGTCGCCGTCATCCGGCCGCAGGTGATAGACATGCTCAGTCAGTAGATAGTAGATAGTAATAATAAAGAAGAACAAGAAAAAGAAGAAGAAGAAGAAGAAGAAATAAATAGTAGTTGTAGTCGAGACGGCTTGTCCGGCGGTTTCTTCCTCTTAAGTCGTTTCTGCAGGCGAGAAAAAGAACAACATCACAACTCACGGACAAGAAGAGAGACGGACTGGACGGACTGGACTCAGACGGCGACAGCAGAGGATTCGCGGAAGAGACAGACAGGAGGACGCTCAAGAGACACAGACAGAGCGCCTGAAGAGACTGAGAAGAGACTGATCCATGGTCGGTCGTCCCTAGCAGCGTCGTCCAGGCGGCCAGGCAGCATCACCACCACTACAACAGACCACTACAACCACCACGACAGACCACTACGAGACAAGCAGAGATATACGAAGATAGAGACGAGATGCACTCCGTCCGCCAGGCATGCCGCCCGAAACACCAGGTGCTCGTCCTCAAGTGCTATCCGCGCTTCCAAAAGGGCGTCCAGGTCGTCCGCCCAAACTCCTCTGAGCTCAGCTACCTGCTGCACTACGCCAGCACCCGCCGCAGCAAGCTGCTCAAGGTCGGCGCCTTTCTCGAGAAGCGCGCCGCCAGAGACGTCTGGAGGCAGAAGCTGGGGTGAGTCCCTCTCTATCCGTCTACGATTTGTCTGTTCTGTGTGCTAATTGCTGGCAGGAATGTCCAAGTGACGATGCAGCTGCTGGCGGCGCTGATAGAGAAGCTGCCGCGAGACCTGCCTCTCTACGCCAGCTCCGTCCTCGCCATCCTCGACACCGTCCTGCAGCACTCAAACGACATCGCCATGGTCGAGGAGACCATTCCGACCTTCCAGGTCTTCTGCTCGCACCAGGACGCCACCGCCCTCTCCGCTGACATCGACTACATCAACCAGTACCGCGACGTCGTGCGCAAGTACGCCAGCTTCACCACCACCACCACCACTACTACTTCTACTTCTACTTCTTCTACTACTACTGCAACAGACCTGCGATGGCGCAATGTCGGGCTTCAGGCTATCAGGGCAGTCGTCGGCTCAGAGGCCCTCGGCGCAGACTGGTCACGGCAGCTCAACATCGTCCTGCCCGTCATCCTGCACTCTCTCTACCATTCCGGTGACCCGGGCCTGCTCCAGCTCCAGCAGCGAGCTATCTGCTCTGAGAACTTGGAAAAAGAACACGCCCGGCGCCGTCGGATGAGCATTGCGACTGTCCAGACCGTCGATACCGTCGAGGCCGGCGATCCGGAGTCTGCGTCAGGAACGGCTGCGGATGCAGACAAGGCAGCAGAAGTAGAGGCCCAGGTCCTCGCCTTCCGCTGTCTGGAGAAGGTCTTCACTCCCGGAAGCAACAGGCTGCAGATACGCCTGGCCACCGCGCTCGTCCTCGAGTTCATCGTCTCTCGCAACCCGCCCAGACCCAAGAACGATACCAGCTGGGCCACAGACTTGCTCGAAGTAATCGTCAATTGGGCCCCCGTCCAGGACCGCTTCGTCGTGCTCGTTACCCTGGTCGAGGCCCTGGCGGAACGGCCCCTGGTCGACGGCCAGCTCGAACCACAGCTCGGCCTCGTCTACATGATCGAGTGGCTGCTCAGCTCCTCCATAAACCTCATCGGCCTCAGCGTCTTGGACATCCTCATTGCTCTGCTACGCTTCATCGTCTTGCTCCTCCATCTCGGCGAGGGCAGGGTCAAGGTCGTCCCGCCGCCCAGCAAGACCGCCTTTGCTCAACCTCTTGCCCTCGCTCATACGCATGATACCGCTCTCCCTACCGCTGCCAACGCCGAAGAAGGAAGAGGAGGAGGAGGAACAGCAACAGCAACAAACTCCCGGCCTTCCTCGGGGTCAATGCGCCAGGAACTGCTCGTGCTGCTGCAGTCGTCCGTAGCAAACCTGGCTAACCATGTCTACTACACCGATCAGGTGTCAGACATGGTCAAGACGATCGTCTCTCGCATCAGACCTGCCTCGGCACAGACATCGTCAACAAACAACTCAGACCACGAGTCTGAAAGAGCCGCAGACGAGTCATCGTCCGTCGTATCGGATACCTACTTCTCTACCCCCAATGCCCGCATCATTGCCCTCAAGGCCGTCAAGGACACGCTTGACGTGGCCAACCGTCCGGGAACTGGAAGCTCCTCCTCGCGAGCAGGAGGAGGAACACATGCCAGACATCCTGTTCCCGTCCACGCCTGGGAGGGCACTCAATGGCTCCTCCGTGATGCTGACAGAGAGGTCAAATATGCCTACGTCGACGCTCTGCTCTGCTGGTTGAAGCTGGAGACCAACGACTCTGACCTCCGTGCGCCCGCCGAGCCGCTCAAGGTCGGCAAGCGGAAAGACAGAGCAGACCTGTCTGATGGGGCAGAGAAGCTGGTCAGAAAGGCCCTGCCTGCTTCGGGACCCGACGAGAACAAAGTCGCAGCAGCAGAAATCTCACGGTTCCTGCAGCATCTTCACTTCAACATCTACGAAATTGCTACAGATCCCGCCGTGTCCGAGGCTGATATCCTGCTCTCCCACCTCCTCTTGGTCAACCTGGTAGAGCGTCTGGGCGTAAATGCAATCAGGTACGGGCTGCCAGTCATCATGAAGCTCCAGTCTCACTGTCTCGATCCCTCTACCCCTGCATCCCCCCTGAAGGCTGGAAGTCTTGTCCACGGCTACCTCTCAGCCGTCGTCGAACGATTCACCCTTGAAGGCACCAAGCTAGGCAGAGACATCCTCAACGAGGTCGTCAGACGCAAGAAGAACGGCCTCTGGCTCACCAAGGTCCAACTGCCTCCGCTCCCTGCAGCCCGCATCATGGCCGAGCAGCCGCTAAACCCAAGTGATACCAACACGGATCCCGCAGCGCAGTCAAACAAAGCTGCCTATACCCCTTTTACTTCCATCGTCGAACTGGTCTCCCAGATTGAAACCGCTTACAACCAGTCCTGTCTCTCCCCGACTTCCAGCCCAGCAAGTTCCCCCGGTGCAGCCGCTCAGGGGCTCGCAGCTACTCTATCCTTCCAGCCGCCAGCTCGTCAGCTACCTACAACTACCTTACTACCGTCTTACATCAAGGAGCAAATGCTCTCTTCCTGGTCAAGAGAAGCCTGTCTAGCCTCCATCGAACAGGAACGTACCAGATCATCTTCCATCACGGGTTCAAAGAGCGGCTCCGTGCCCGCCCGCAACCATCTAAACGTCAACGCAACCGCCAGCAAGAACGGAACCGCCAGCTCCCCTACAGGCACAGACTCGTCTCACGGCCATGGCCAGAAATGGCAGCGCCCCGTCTCTGCCTCCGCTGCTGCCGCTGCTGCTACCACGGCCACCGCCCCAGGCACCCGCGCCGAAAGCCGCAAGGACCGCCGCCAGAGTCTCACCGAGATACCTCACCCTCGCTCCCCTACGACCGCCTCATCAAGTAAAGACTCGACAGTCCGCGTCAACGAGCTCCGTCGTGTTCTCTCGGTCATGAACACTTCCAACGTCCGCCATCCAAGTCCCCTACGCGGCCACTCACGTCTATGCAGCGACGACGCCTCCAGTGCAGAGAGCATGGTCACAGATACCTTCTCCACCTCCGACGCAGGCTTCAGCTGCACCGGTGCAGCCGGCAACGCAGACGCAGTCCTCGAAAAAGTCCAACAAACCCACGCTCCTCAACCCGACAAAGACAAAGACAACAAATCCACACACCCCGTGCCACCTCTACCCCATGCTCCTCAATCCCGTAAACAGCCCTCAAGATCCTCTTCAGCATGCCAATCCCGCTCCAACTCTCGTTCTCGCCCTCTCTCCAAGACCAGAACACCATCTACTTCTCGCCGCGCCGCTTCACCACAGACATCTACCCGCTCTCGCAAACACAGTCGGAGCGCAGCTGACAACCCCGTCGAAGCATGGGATCCAAGTCTAACCCAGAACCCCATCCTGCTTCGATCCGTCAGCCAGAGCCGAAGAGCGGAAGTCGACAAGTTACTCGGTGGCATAGCTACTCCCACCCCTACCACCCCTGACGCAGACACTGTTGTTCCCCTAGCCCCTCACGACGGAGCAAAAGGCCTGCTTGCCCCCAGCAGATCCATTTCAGGTAGAAGGGGGATCGGTCCGCCTCCTTACTAGTTCTACCCTACTATCTATCCTACCTACCCTTCCAAGCTATATTCTTCCATATCGCTATCTTCAGCACTATTTATCATTGATGTTCATCCATCCATTCATCCCCGTGTCCATCCTAGCTGTACGCAATATTCTAGACTCTTTTATTAATCGCATTTCGTTTCAAAAGTGGCTCGGTGGGGGGAATGGGCAAGAAAAAAAAAATACTATTCTTATTGACAGATTATATTATTAAGAGATTTAGGTCTTTTTTTTTCACTCTTTCATTTCATTTCCTATTCTGTTGAAGGGAAAGAAT
>QQSR01000302.1:0-20010 GCA_003664465.1 Trichophyton mentagrophytes | reverse complement strand
TTTACCCCCGCGCCCCCGCTTTACCCCCTTTTGAAAAAAAAAACCCCCAAAAAAAAAAAAAAAAAGAAAAAAAAAAAAAAAAACAAAAAAAAAAAAAAAAAAAAAAAAAAAAAAAAAAAAAAAAAAAAAAAAAAAAAAAACAAGCGTGGTATAATACGTACAAATCCCTTGTGGGCACTGAGGGGGCTTGGATGGACAGACTGCAGAACACAGTGTCTCTCCTTGTTGACTCCAGACACCCTCTTGCCTGCCGGGCTACCCCAGGCCAGGAAGACAACCCCCTTTGTGCGTACACGGGCGACAAGGTCAATTGCCCGCTGGGTGAAACGCTCCCAGCCACGTTGCGAATGGGAGTTTGCGTTGTGAGCTCGGACTGTGAGACATGTATTGAGCAGGAGCACCCCTTGCTGGGCCCAGGGAGTGAGCAGCCCTCCGCGGTTGGCGGGCTCCTCGAAGGCCGGGTAGTCATTCTTCAGGGCCAGGTAGATGTTCTTGAGCGAAGGGGGAGCTGGCGTAGGCGGGCGTACGGAGAAGCAGAGGCCGTGAGCCTGGCCGTGGTTGTGGTACGGGTCCTGGCCTATGATGACCGCCTTGACCTTGTGCAGCGGCGTGTACCTCGACCTGTGCAAGCCCGCGAGTTAGCTTAGCGTCTGTACGCCCTGTAGGAAGGCAGAGAGTGAGAGAGTAACGTAACGAAGGGGAGCCGGGCTGACCATGAGTAGATGTCCTGCTCGGGGGGGAAGATGTTGGCGCCAGACTTCTTCTCGTCACGCAGGAAACGCTTCAGCGCCAGGAACTCGCGCGAGAGCAGCTCGTCCGTGAGATGGGCCAGCCAGCTCTCGTCCAGCGTGTCTATCTCGAGCTTCAGTAGCTCCCGCTGCTCGGCTGTCAGGCTGCTCGTCCATTTGGCCTTGTCGAACGCGGCCCTTGGAGCTGCCGATGTAGCTGTGCCTGAGCCCGGCGACGACGCGAAGAACGCCGTGATCGTCGACTTGGGCTTCTTTGCCTCCTTCGAGGTGATGCTCGCCGCCCTCTTCATCTCTCTCTCTTGCTATCTTCTTCTTCTCTTCTTCTCTTCCTTTGTTGTCTTCTTGTTGTCTTCTTGTTGTCTTCTTGTTGTCTTCTTGTTGTCTTCTTGTTGTCTTCTTCCTCTCTTCTCGCCGTCGTCAACTTTCCAGCTTCTGCCTATCTGCATGCTGACTCAGCAACCTAAAATCTGCTTCTTTTGCTTCTTCCCGCTCAAAAACTTTCGACTTTCGACTTTCCGGCTTTCCGGCTTTTTCTTCAACGTCGCGCAACCAAAACCACCTGCAGAACCAAAACGAACTTCCAACGCCCAAAACACGGACGCTCGCCGTTTCTTTGCGTCTCCCGCTGCCTTCGTTCCTTTTTTTTTGCTCCTGCGGCAGCTCAGCCTCCACCTCCTCGCGCTCCCGGGGCCTGCTGTCTGTCGGTCGCCGCCCGCTTGCATCGACTTGCGTCGGCTGCGGCTTATCGTTCAATCCCTCGTTATCGCCTCCGCTCGCTTACCCCCTACTAGTCGACGCTGGCCTATACGACCCCTGGATTAATTAACAATCAACAACCAGCGCTGGGGCTCAATTATGTCACAGCATGCCTTAATTAATCCTACTTGGGGCTTTGGTTAGAGACGACGACGACCAGAAGTGAAAAAAAAACAGCACCTCCTGTCGTGCCTTCATGCGCACCCGCGGCCGCCTGTCCGGACGGCTAGTTACATTTATAACTACGCACCGCAACCGCAACTGCAACTGCAACTGCACGCCACAATGGCCTCGTCCATAACCTCCACAACCACGACCGCCTCGGCCGCTGCGACAGAGCCATCGCCGACCTCGCCAGCCTCAGTCACAGCCTCTACGGCCGAATCAGAGGTCTACCGGCCTACACACCCCATTGCGCACCTCCAGGGCCCCTTCGAAGAGTCCATCCTCGAGTCCATCCACGGCTTCAACCAGCGCGTCCTCTCCCCGCCGGATGCAGTTACCCGGCGCAAGCAGCTTCTCCAGAGCCCCAAGTACCAGCGATCATGCTCCGGCAAATGGCAGCAGCGTGCCGGCGAGAGATACCACCCGCTCTGGAAGATCATGGCCCAGGTCTCCTTTGGCATTCACCTACTCGCCACCGGCTCGGCCAGGTCAGAACTCGAGTCCGTCCAGATCCTGCGAGTCCACGTCGCCGAGATCGATGGCTTTGTACGCCGTACCATGGAGGACTACCAGCTCGCCCACGAGGATCTTACCGCGCGGTTCGATCTGCTCGCCGTGCCCCTGGCCAATCTGGACGTGCTCGACTCCATGCTCGGCGACGAGTCCTTCAAGCTCTTCCTCATTGACTGCATCGGCAAGATAAACCATGTCGTCCGCCGCTCAGAGATTGCCCTCCAGGACTCCCTCAAGGATCTCAGAAAGGCCGCCATCGCCGTGCGCACCGTCAAGGACTACCTGAACATCATTCCACAGCACCAACACACATGGTCCCCATCCTTCGGGGGCGTCTACGCCGACATGTTCCAGCGTGTCGGCCTCTGGCTTACGAGTCTGTCGAATCTACAGGCTCAGGGTGTCCGTTTGGTCGAGTTCCTTGTCAATCTCTCTTCTTCTATCTCCCGGCTACGACTCCGAATTGGCCTTAACCAGGCCGGCAGTACGGTTCGTCCACCTTTTCCCTCCCTCTCCTTCCCTCCCCATTTTACTTACTTTCTCTTGCTTATTCTAATTGGCTCCAACTATTGTATAGCGCTCTGTCACTCTTTCGCCGAATATGTTTCCTCCACCGCGGGCCGCGGTCTCCATGGACAACCTGCATGAGGCCCACCAGCGAGCCTCTTATGCTGACAAGCCTCTCCCGGACATACGGCAGAGAAATCGCTCAATCCTCTCTCTCAAGCGCTTTGGCGCAAAATTACAGCACCGCTTCTCCTCCGTTAGCAACCAGCACCACTCTCCAACGCCCTCTAAAACGAATCTCTCCACCACTGGCTCCCCCAGGCCGCATTCTCCCGTCCGAGCTCCCTCTTCCTCCGCAACAATCACCTCCCCATCTTTAATAAGCATACACACCACTACCCCTGACCTTCCAGACCTCCCAGAGCTCGTTGGCTCTCATCCTTTGCAACCTCCCAAGATCCCCGAACTGGTTGGCTCCCCCACATCTCCAAATATTTCTGAGCTTCCAGGCTCCTCCCCGACCAAGACCCAGGTGCTCAAGTCGGTCGAACTCGGCTCATCCCTGGGCGAGATCCCGCGAGACAGCATCGATTCTCGCACCTTCGCATACGAAAATATCGTCTCTCTCCCTGAATTCGAACGTGGCGCTCCTCTATCTTACATTGAAAAACACTTTCCCGAACTAGCCCTTTCAGACATCCCCATCCACCAATGGCCCACCCAATCCTTCAAACCTCACCAGCGGCCACTAACTCCAGCCCAGCTTCCGCGCAGACAAACTACTGCCAAACTAAAGCCATTCCTACGAGGCCTCTTCTCAAAGTCGTCATGCGTGCAGCCTACCATATCCGAGTCAGGCACGACAGGTGATTGCTCTGAAGAGTCGCCTGTATCCACTTCTACCGATCCTTCGCCCATCCAGAGGGCCAGGGACGAACCACCGAATACCATTTCTCTACGTACATTGACCAATAGCGAACCCCGACTACCCCTTCCTTCTCCCTCCTTATATAATCGAGATACCATCAACAGCCACAGCACTCCTTCGCGCACGCCTTCTACCGCTTCCTGAGTGACTGTCCTCACTTCGGATTGATAGCCGTTACGGCCTTACCCACATACTTATGTAGATATTCACCCACCCACCCACCCATTGGTTTATACATATATATATATATATGCCCCCTTTACGTTAAATGTTGATATTATTCACACTTCTATAACGCCCCTTCACAGACCCTTTCATATGCTTCATATACATGGTTCCCCCCTCTTCTCATGTCATCTGCAGCGTTCTTTTCTTTTTCCTAGCAAGGGGTGAAACCAGGCATCGCGGACTGAGCATTTCAAGGAATTAATACTAATACGATTGATCACTTTGTACGGAGTACGGAGTACTAGAACAGGCCTTTCTGTATTCTGTTTCAATCTAGTACGGGGTACTCTGCAGTGCATGTAATAACTCAACGAACTTCCATATGTATTCTATTCCCCTGATCTCCATTGGAAAAAGATTTTTTCTTCGTACTGTGTGCCATTCTTGATCGCGGCCCCTGGTAAAACCCATGCGAATAGTCACTACTTAATCATGCACCACGACCCAACAACCCCTGCAAATTCGAGAATTACACGCGACGGAATATGTATATGTACGCAAACTGCTTCATCTCTTTGATGTCACCAGCTTCGGCAACAACTTTCTCGTCATTGAAAAGAATCCACTTTGGTTCCTTCTCTGGCGGGACCTGCTTGCGGATAAAAGCAACATAGTGACTTTGAGTTTTTTAAGTTAGCCAAAGTTGAAAAATACGAGGGCGGAGGATGATGGCTTTTCTTACCCTGCATGAACCGAGGTGCCTTTGTGGCAGACGATGGATTGAAGGTCGAACAAGGCTGGCTTCTCGCTGGATCCTGGGATGCTGCCTGATGGGCCCGAGCTGCTTGTGGCTGCCGTAGGATTCGGCTCAAGACGTTCATCGGGATGGCTAAAGACCCAGTCCAAAGCTCTCGTCACGTCCCAGTCTGTGGCCCCAAGTGCCTTCTCAGCCCTATCTCTCTCGATACCCATGTCAGCTAGCTGGTTGATCTTATCATCTCCATCGGCAGGTTTCTGGGCGCCAGAAGCAGAGCCTGCGCCAGTTGCCAGGGGCTGGTCGATGTCTGGATCATCCATATGAGCGAGGATCCAGTTCAAAGCTGCCTCCTGATCCGAGTTGCCAGTATTGAACAGTCCCTTCTTCGCCCTATTCTCGGGGAAGCCCATACCGCATAGAGCAGCAAAGGCATCCGAGTTCGGCACAAATTCAGGGACAGCGCTTTCAGGTTCGTCCTCCAAGACCTCTTCATCTTCCTGTTTGCCCTTTGAGAGATACTGGGTCAGATCCAGTGGCTCATTACCAACCACCACGGGTATGTCAAGCTTCATAGGCACATAGTTCACTACCTCCCATCGTCGTGCATTGACAATGAGATTCTGTGGGAGTGTTTTGAACAGCGACTGTTTGGAGAATTGTTTGTTACCGCACCCTGAACAAGTCAATTCGACATGTTCCTCCCTTGTGAACAGATCAATACAATTTTTAAGAGGTACTGTTTCCCACTTCTGATCCGTTCCAGGCCCTGGCATAAAATGATTGAGTCGGATAGCCGGAACCTCAACTGAGATATTGTCCTGCTCATCGACCTTGTACCGCACCTTTTTGCACGATGTGCATTGCAATCGTTGCTCAACAGCGAATCTAAATGATTCTACTGGATTCGGATCAGTAGCAGAGTGTGGAGATACACTGATAATCTTGAAAAGGTGCAGAAGTAGTTCAAATGCATCCTGCTGGCGCATAGTCGAGAATTCAGGATGGCCTCGGCCAATCAAGTGCTTGAACATGGATGGAGAGAGTCCACGCTGGTAGACAACGTCAGAGGTACTACCAGCTGCTGCTGGGTCTGGCACAGAATAACGCCCAGAAAGGAGACCATCAGCTATTTTCCTTAGCTGAGTCTCAAGGTCCTCCGCTGGAGCAGATGATGATGGAGGCTCTTCACTAGGCTTGAAGTAGCGATTCTTGAATTCCGGCAATGCGAATAGACATTGTAAGACGCTGGCAATGTAACAGCTGTTTCCGAGGTTTTTAAGTCCAGTAAGCTCAGGTCCGAAGACTGGGTTCAATACTTGTCCATCGTTAGAAGTCATTGAGAAGTCCCATTTCAGGTTTTGCTCAATTTGGAGCTCGGTTAAGCTTTTCTCAGTTTTCTCCTGCTCCGCAATATTGATTCCCCAGTGGGATAAGTGCTGTGCCAGTTCCGGGTCGGTCCTCTCATCATTACATGTATAGCAGTAGATATCCGCAGAGCCCTCAGGGGTAATTGATCGAAGTTTGACCGCCACGCCATGCGATTTCTCATTTGAATGGGCAAGAGCGTGGGAGTTGCCGCCTATGCCGCCAAACTGTGCTCGTCCACAGCCAACGGTACCACATTCCAGACAGAGCCAAAGGTTCTCCTGCAGGTCACATCCGTAGCACTTGGAGGGTTCTATAACATTTGTTAGACACTCCTACACAGGTTTGATATATGCCTGAAGGTCATACCTCTGATTCTGATACCCTGGTTGGAGCCCTGCTGTAGACCCATGGTATGCTCGCATGGAACAACCTCTTGCTCCCAAGCCTTCACCTCTTCCTTCCGGGAGAAAGTAGGTGCCTTCATCAGTTTGTCGACAACTTCAGCTGCTTTAGGTGGGCAGTCTTCCACTTTGTCGACACCACATTCAAGGCAGACTATTGTTGTGGCCACGTCGTACTGATCGTCCTCAGAACTTGCTTCAATAGCTAGCTTCGACATCTTAACTGGCGGTTCGGCACGCTTAGAATATCAATGTTAACTCAATATTCGTACCAGGGTATCATAGAGACGGCCATACCTCGACCTGCTTTCTAGTTCTCTTGATATTCAGTGCCAACGGATGACCGTGACGACGGCTATGTAGAGAGGCATGCTGTCTCTCTCCAGCACAGCCTCCGTTAAAGCAATGCAGACAGACATTTAGTCCTGCCTCGTTATCCTAACGCAACTCTTATCAGTTCGAAGCCCATATGATGCAGGGCTATTCGTGGGAGCCTACTATCGAGTCGAAACATAGGGTACAGTCTTCACGATAAACAGACTGGTTTACAGTTGGTGGCTTGAGGTCTTGAGATTAGGCACCTGTTAGCTTCTGGATATCCCGATGCACACAAACATATACTTACCAGCCTGAGGTATGTGTACGCACGCCATATCGAATGAACTGCGTGTGATGATGGTGGTTGGAAGTTGTTTGAAGCGTCGAAGTGGGCGGGTGGGCAGCAGCCTGGAGTAAGATCTGTTTATCATGTTTGACTTAGATAAGATAGGCAGCCAAGGGGCCCACGTCTAGCCGGCTTAGTCATCATTTTTAGCCGCTCGCCGAGCTAAGCTTAGTTAAGCTTCTTCCCTGAACTCCAAGAAGCAAAAAGCGAGTTGATGAAGATGGTTTAGAGACAAGAAGGCCATTCAAGCCTAATATCAGCACTAGCGAAGAATGTTCAGGCCGGCTCTACAGAATAGGGGTCTCCCTATCTGTAGCTCATTTTTGAAACAGTTCTCCAGGACGATCTCTTCAAAGCAATGGCAAGCCAGGCAAGGGAAAGACGCCTACACCAAGGAAGCTAGCATGCAAGGGCTGAAAAGCCGAGCTGCCTTCAAGCTATTACAGGTACAAACGTTCCATTTACAGGTCAATGGCCGTATTCTAACGTCTATACTAGATTAATGATAGGTACAGGTTGTTCAAAAGTGGCCAAACAGTGGTTGATCTTGTGAGATTACCTGGATAATTCAAGCAACGATGCTCGCGTGCTAATGAAGCTTGAAAGGGGTATGCACCAGGTTCTTGGTCTCAGGTTTGTCAAGCAATTAAACCTGCCTACCAGAGTATTGAGCTAATCGATGAGTAGGTTGCCTTCAACCTCACCAAACCTCGTGGAAGAGTTGTCGGTGTTGACATTATTCCCGCCCAACCCCCAAGAGGAGTGTCCACCATCCAGGGAAATTTCCTTTCTCCAAGAGTCCAGGAATATGTCAAGGACTTTGTCCGGGATCCGAACCGCGGCCGACCACGGTCACAGCTGCCCACACTCAACGAGCAAGGGAAATCTTCTCCATCTACAGAGCCAGGTGCCGAGACCGATGGAGGCTACATAGATCTGGAAAGAAGTTCTAGCGCCCATATCAATAAAGATGATGATGCGGCTCCTTTGCCCACGAAAGCTAAAGTAGGGTCGGTTGATGTGATTCTAAGTGACATGTGTGTTCCCTTGACATTAATTGAAAAAACTAAAAGAACACCCCTGGTTGACGCAGCAATAGGTTAATGAATACAAGTGGCACCAAGTCCCGCGATCATTTAGGTAGCATGGTACGTGTGGAGTTTCCTGGCGTAAGTATAATCTCCAGCGCTAAAACATGATACGAACAGGAATTATGCAAAGCGGCACTCGATTTTGCTTCCAACGTTTTGAAAGAAGGAGGCCACTTCGTGTGCAAATATTATCAGGGGCCTGGGGAAAAGGATTTTGAAAACGAGTTGAAGCGGTTGTTCCACAGGGTATATCGTGAGAAGCCCGAATCTTCTCGTAGTGTAAGTCTTCTATATCAACTAGTGTTCCTCTGCCTCCCAGGACTTGCTAATGAAATATGCCCAGGAATCCAAAGAAGCTTACTTTATCGGTATACGAAGAAGAAGCGAAAAATCTCAAGAAAATTAGAGTTCCTGGGCTTGTTTTAAGCTCACCGCTGAGTTTTGAAGTTTGCCTTCAAATTTCGACCAATTCATCATCATCAGCATCGTCCGAGTCGGAAAATCCGATCCCTTCAGCAACTGCATCTGCCAAACGCTGGACCTACGTTTATTAGCTTTGGCCAACATATTTGGTGTGAAACGGCATCCTCGGCATACCTCTCTGAGCCCGCTTACTTCCTCGATATATGATTTCTCGTTCATGGCTCTCTTAACAAAATCCCAGCCATCTTGCAAGTACAAGTCTATAATCCGACCAGAGCAGGCACTGCAGCATGAATAATCCTTGCCAGTGACAATAACGTTATTAAACCTGGAAAGATACCCTCTGATTTGATGAGGCACTATGCCGAGGGGATGAGGGCTTTCAGTGTTGTCTTCGTCTGGTGAGGTAGTTGCTGGAGCATCAGCACCTTGCGGGTGCTGGACAATAGAGACGAAGAGCTCTACCAAAAGAGCGGATGCAATTGCAGCAATACCCGGTCGCGTGACAGTGCACTGCTGATCCAAAGTCTGCGCTTTGGTAGACTTCAATTAATTTAGCTTTAGTGTTGATTCTCAACTGGGCAAGCATTGGATGGCAACAAAACTCACATTCCCTGGTGCAACAACATCGTTGCAAAAGTAGCATCCAAGCCCATCCTTTGACCCTGCTGTCGTTAAGGAACCATGACGCATTACTACGAACGTGTCAAACCCTAGAGCGGCGTTCAAAACTATTTTTCCATTTGCTTTGCCTAGCAACGTTGGAAGCCATCGGGATTCTCGAGTGTCCATCAACAGAAATATGGCATCATGCTCCTCAACAAGTTTCTTAAGCAGCTCAAATTCTGCTTTTGCTTTATCTTCATCTACCACTGGGTGTCCAGCCATTGGTACCGAGAGAACATGCCCAGTCGAGTCAACACCTGGGTATATCTCCTTGAGGGCCTCGGCAGCACGAAGAGCCTTCTTTGCACCTCCCCCAAGACAGTCCTTAAAATTGAACAGAGGCTGCCTGACTGGATTCGAAAATGAAACAGAACCATTGTCGACAAATGTCACTTTGTTCACTCCCCAGCCCTGGAACATGGAATTAGCTGTTATCCCGTTCATCTTTGAATGGCATCCACACTTACAAGCAAGTTTCTCGCAACATAGCTTCCAAGTGTCCCCGCACCTAGCAATAGGCATTTTGTTTTCTTGATGTCTTCTAGGTTAAGATTAGGGCTGATCCTCCATTTCATTAACTTGAGGTTCAAGTCTACTGATTGGTCGGCCAGTCTATATTAAAAGGCAGAAGTGAGCTATGTTCAAACGAGTGGTATTCTAATCAAAAACGAACCTTTGAGGATCCATGTATTCTTTGAGGTCAACGGTTCGACCGGCAAGCTTTCCCGCAGGATTTCGCTCCCATCCTGTGATCTTCGGCAATGTTGGTTGAGCGTCACCCCCTTCGGTGGAAGTACTCGTTTGAGAGTTATCGGTTTCCAGTGTGATTATTAAAGTCCTCCCCTGGTCTCGTCTTGAATGCAAGTCTCGATACCGCATGATTTGGACTTTGTTAAGCTTCCACCTTTTCTGTACAAGAACCAGAAGGTTTCTTAACACCCAGCTTGGCGCATCATCGTAGTTGGAAGGGTCAGCAAAACAGACATAGCGATCTCCCTCCTTGGAGCTACCGAAGAACCCCTCCTCATACCCAGAAAGCTGCGAAATCTGCCACTCGTATGGCCCCTTTAGTGGCTTCTCGCCTGGGGTCACCCACACTTTTTTGGCAAGGAAAAAGCCATGCTGACGGGCATCAACACCATACCGCCAGGTCTGTACAGCCTCCACCAAATTCACAGTCTCAGGCTCAGTCAACTGCTGTGATGTGTGACTGGCAGACTTCTGGCCAGTGGAGTCCGTCTCGTCCTTGTTGATGGGGCTTCCTGTTGGCACCCACGGCGGGCTGGAGTGTATGGCTGGGAAAGCAAACCAGTAAGAAAATTTGTATTTCTTGAGGTCCGCGAATGAAAGAACTGTGAAAGAGGCAAGCAGTGAGGGACACGAATATATGGTCCCATCATTAATAGCATCCCATATCTTTCATCAAAGTTTGGTCATTAGTAAATCCAACAACAGCCCGGAAAGCGATATATAATAACAAGGCAAAAATCAACACCTACAGTCTTTCCTGCTAGCTGTAATATCGCCGGCTTATCTGCATTCCGGTATTCCTCTATCGTGTTCACGTTCTTGATCATACCCTCCGCTCGATAGTAGCCTGCAGGGACACTGATGATGTCATCTGTGAGCAGCAGCGAAGTAGACACTAACAAAGTACCGAACAAGGCACTTACTCGTCTTTAAGTAACGCATTTCCTACTATCTGCATGCGACAGGACTCTTCTGGGCGATCAGACGGTTTTATTTCATACAGGCCCAAGACCTTGCGCGCAGAGTCATCGAGCTTGTCATGGTCAACCTTGAGCGAGGCCAGGGACGAGTAGAAGGGCAGCTCTATATCAGAGACAAACGGCGTGTACTGCATATTAGCTGGAGGTTGAGGCCGCAGCAAGACTGGTTTAGTGGTGGTATCAGCAGGCCGTTTGATTCATGTATGAACAGCAGCAGCAGCAGCAGCAACAGTAGCAACAACCCCCAGCAGAGAGGAAGATGTTATCTGGATATTTATACCCTCCTGCCTTTGCGCCAGGCGGGAGGAGGCTGCCGCTGAGTTAGATTAGGTAAGCTGACCCGCGGGGAGACAAGGGATAAACACCTGACTTAGTCAGCAGACAAGTCGTCTCGCTGCTTTTTGGGCTGGGCCGTGGCCGCTTTAAGCTCTCGTGACCGTTTTTCGTCCAAGTCCTGAAGGCCGTTCTTGTGTTTGCCGGACGTCGACATCAGCATCAACTGACGGTGTTATTCCTGCGCGAGGAAGTGTGGGTTTATTCCGTTCTTTGGACGGAGACGGGATGGGGAGAACGTGGAACACTGCTGCGCGGGCTTCAGACCACGCCATAGACAGCGTCTCAGACGATAACTAGTTAATTCACGAGCAGAATGAACTGACAGATGGTTAACCAGTTAGCTATGGGCTGGTGGTGCCTCGTAGGTGTCTTCAAATCCACGGCGAGTGCCGTCGATGTACTCTAGCATTGGCTATATTCACCCAGCTAACGTCTGTTTGGGGGAAATACATGTATGGAGATCAGTCGTGCCAACACCTGTTTCTACAGTATGTGCGTTGGCATGTTTGCTTGAACTGGTCAGTTAATTAGGCAGTAACCCATGTTAAGGTTATATATATATGTTCAAGGCGGATATTTAAAGAAGATATTCGGGGCCATTCTTCCATAACTCATTCCCTACCCTATTCTATCCGGCAGTTCCATTGCTTTTGACACGGGAATAATTTTTGGAACGAAACCTGTATGTTTATGTGTTATTTTTCACTTATAGAGGGGAAGTTTTAACCATTAGTTAGAGCGCGCACGGTGAACTAAACCGCACACACAAGAGGAATCACAATATCAGCCGTATCCTCAAAGCTCGCGTGTATTCTCTGCAAATAACTAATTAATACGCCGCTGGACCGGAAAAAGGAGCGTGTCCGGAAGACATGTTGGTTGGCATCTGTGGAGGTAAAGACTGGTGGTACATCGATATAGCCCTTGGGAAACTGTGCTGATGTTGTGGTACAGGAATATGTGCTGGGAAGAAGTCTGTAGCTGATTTCCTGGTAAAGAACCATGGCTTCCAGCAGATCAGTGTCGCTCCAGGAAACCATCAGACTGTAGTCGAGGAGGAGTTTGAACAGCTCTCTCTCACCAGCTCGCCAAATCCGTCAGCCCAGTCTTTCGAGACCATTGACGAGCTAATCGACTTCGTGACCCCCAGATGGCGTGAGCTCTGGGTCACCACAGATATACCGGATGATGCAGCGTTAGAGCGCCTACTCTTGCGTCCTTTCTTCTTGCTGATTAGCGTTGATGCTCCTATTACTTTACGCTGGCGCCGGTTTACTGATAGGTCTGTCTGGCCTCTCTCATCATCCCCTGCCACGAGACAAGAAAAGACTGATAACAGTTGAATAGATGCTGGAGAAAACAGCTAGAACCTCCAGACCTAGAAAAGTTCGTGCTGATAAGTGATCATAGCCAGTATGATCCCAAAATTGGGGTTTCGTACCTCCTGGACCGAGCCCATGTCCGGCTATTCAATACATCCTCTTCATTAAACGAGCTGCATGCCGCGTTGAGCTCCCTAGATTTGCTTAATATGCAACGGTTAAGGCCTGCCTGGGACCAGTACTTTATGCAGTTGGCGTCACTGGCAGCACAGCGAAGCAATTGCATGAAACGGCGGGGCGGCTGTGTTATCGTCAAAGACAACAGAGTCATGTCTACAGGTTACAATGGGACTCCGCGGAACATGAAGAATTGCAACGAAGGCGGATGTATGTCCTTTTACTAGCCCCTTCTTGGGCAGTCCGTTGAATTATACGCTGATGGTATTCACAGGTCCTCGCTGCAACCTAGGACAGGCCGGCGGTACAGTTCTCTCAACCTGCCTCTGTATGCATGCTGAAGAGAATGCTTTGCTTGAGGCCGGTAGGCAAAGAATCGGAGAAGGCTCGATCCTTTACTGTGACACGTTAGTATTCACTCCTCCCCAGTCAATTATACTCATTCGCTAACGTCCAGCAGCTGTCCGTGTCTGACATGCAGTGTCAAAATAGCCCAACTTGGCATCTCAGAAGTCGTGTACTCCCAGGGATATCACATGGACAACGATGTGAGTATCCGTCCCGCGCACAACTTGCATTTCTCGGCCGTTTTGGCATTGCTAACTTTGGTATAGTCGGCAGCGGTGTTGAAAGAAGCAGGAGTAAAACTTCGCCAGTTCTCGCCCGTGAGTTGTTTCTATTCCTTTATTTAAAAAAAAAAAAAAAAAAAAGGTCTTATTGCTGACATCAGGATAGCCATGCAACCGGCTCATCGACCTCAAAGGTTTGGATATAAAGATCCCAAAGTCCGGACACTAGTTTTTACCGCTGCAGGGGAGAAAAATAAAAGAAAGCTTGACCAAGTTTTCAGACATGCGCTGGTACTTTGATAGGCCACTAGCTGGTTATCTCCTTCGTATCCGACACCCCCACCAGAGTTATCCAACCTGGAACCAGACGGATATCCAGCCACGGAAGCTAGCTCAAAGTTTTGTCTCTTTTCTTATACCTTGACTCGATTCCTTTTATCCTTGAAGCGAGCATCAGGGGGGGATAGATTAAATTATATATGGTCCTTGATAGTGCAAGCAAGAATGAATGTTCTCTTATCTAGTTACGTCCGAGCGGGGTTAGAACCTAAAGCGCAAGCCTTATTTCGACGTTTAAAATAGTTAGCTTAGTTACTTTGGAGTTGGCGAGTTAAATATTAGTGAGGGCTTCGCTAGTTAACTAACTAACTAATAATATAAAAAAAGTCGGCTCTGAGTCACCAGATAGAGGGAATACAGCCTGTTGACGGGGAGATTTTGCTTCATCTTTGTACTCAATACGTTCGTTCCATACGTCGTGGTAACTGACCGTCAAGATGCCCACCGTCCATCTCTTAGACTATGTCGCTGGCAACATTCGGTCACTCGTTAATGCATTGAACAAGCTTGATTGCCAGGTAGAGTGGATAAAGACACCAGAGGATGTTAAGGAGGCCGACGTATGTATAATGTGCTACTTCAATTCTGCTCTTGACTTACTGATAATATTTTGTGGTGGATGTATAGGTCTTAATTTTACCCGGAGTTGGCCATTTTGGTCATTGTATGAGCCAGCTTGCAAGCGGCGGGTTCCTCGAACCTATCAAGGGGCATATAAATTCTGGAAAGCCATTTATGGGCATATGTGTTGGCCTCCAGGCTTTGTTTCAAACGTCTGAAGAAGCTCCCGATGTCAAGGGATTAGGATTGATTCCCATCTCGCTGAAGAAATTTGATTCCTCTAACAAGAGCGTGCCACACATTGGCTGGAATTCAGCCATCTTCGCTGAGAACAAAAGCTACTATGGCCTCAACCCTCGCAGCAAATATTACTATGTTCACTCCTACGCCGCCCCTGTTGATACCACTGCCCTTCAAGCCCAGGGATGGAAGATTGCCACGGGCAAATACCAGGACGAGACTTTTATTGGAGCTCTGGGGAAAGGCAATGTTTTCGCAACGCAATTCCACCCAGAGAAGAGTGGGCAGGCTGGACTAAGAGTCCTGGATGCGTTTCTAAAAGGTAAGGAGATAGAGGAGCTGCCTGCATCTGATCTTTCTTCCGCTCGGGACGGACTCACAAGGAGGATTATTGCCTGCCTTGACGTCCGGACCAACGATGATGGTGATCTGGTGGTTACAAAGGGCGACCAGTACGATGTTCGAGAAAAGTCTGGAGCTGAGGGGAAAGGACAAGTGAGAAACCTGGGAAAGCCCGTCGACATGGCGAAGAAATACTACCAGGAGGGTGCCGATGAAGTGACATTCCTCAACATCACATCGTACAGGAACTGCCCCTTGGCAGACGTACCGATGCTGGAAGTTCTGCGTCAAACATCAGAGACCGTCTTCGTGCCACTTACTATTGGTGGTGGCATTAAGGATACCACGGATACTGATGGAACTGTGGTTTCTGCCCTGGACGTTGCAAAAATGTACTTCAAATCTGGAGCTGACAAAGTTAGCATTGGATCGGATGCAGTGATTGCTGCCGAAGAATACTATGCTTCTGGGAGAAAGCTGAGTGGGAAGACTGCCATTGAAACAATCTCCAACGCCTATGGTAAACAAGCTGTTGTCATTAGCATTGACCCTCGGCGTATATATGTTTCTTCCCCGGAAGATACAACTCATCACACTTTTGAGACCAAGTTCCCCAATGAACAAGGGCAAAAATATTGCTGGTTCCAATGTACGATCAAGGGGGGCCGAGAAGGAAGAGATTTTGATGTTAAACAGCTTATTGAAGCGGTCGAGGCAATGGGAGCTGGAGAGATACTGTTGAACTGCATTGATAAGGATGGAACCAACAGCGGGTTTGACCTCGAGCTGATTAATGATGTCAAGTCTTTTACCACAATTCCTGTGATTGCTTCTAGCGGAGCCGGAAACCCTGGGCATTTCGCAGAGGTCTTTGAAAAGACTGCTACGGACGCTGCCTTGGGAGCTGGAATGGTAAGAGAATCAATATATATGGATTTCCTCCTTTTGGTATGGATATCAAGCTAACTTCTTATTTAAACAGTTCCACCGGGGCACTTATGCTGTCTCGGACGTAAAGAACCACCTTCGTGATGGTGGCTTTTTGATCCGGGAGGTAGAGTGAAGTAGTTAAAAGGAATTCCTTGAAATTATGAATTGTACTATGACAACGCCTGATACGCATATTTCCATATGTCGGGGTCAACACGCTCCACTGTAGGGTTTCCAAACTATAATCGAACCATCAAATCTATTCAAATCATGTTATTTCATCTGGTAATGCACGCCAAATCATTATTGTGGAATCATATGTAAAATGCTTGCCCAATACTAGAGGAGTTCTTCCTTTATACATCCTTTTTTCGTGGCCATGTTATATTCTATCCATCTTGCGGTGTCATTGCTACCCTCAACAACGAAACGACCGGGATTCATTGCATGACATCCCTCATAGGTGACAGTGAATGGGTCTGCCTCTGGATCTGCTATCACGAGAGAGGTAGGTAGGGGATACAAGTGTAGAGCGGATGCATAGTCCCATAAAATTGGGCGTACAGCAGGGGCGAACGGGCTGAGATACCCCTGGTCAAGTATCGATTTGACTAACCGTCGAGCAGCAACCAAACTCGGGTCTATCCCGTCTTGATGGTCTTTACTTGACCCCGTAGTGTTGCTGTCTTCAGGGTCAGTAACAGTGGTAGCCTGACTAAGAAATCCAGCATCACCCTGATCAGGAGATGGTTTCTTTGCTCTATCATCTTTTAAAATAACTGCATTTCGCCGTAGTCTGCTAGAAATGTCATCTCTGAAGATAACCATCTCGGAAACACTTGGTTCGTCAACGGTTAGCCGTGTAGGGTTGGAAGTCCAGACCGCTGATTCATCTACTTGACGGGAAGGGATTGGGTGATCCTGGCTAGAAGCCGTCTGGAAAACTCGGCGGACCCGAGATCTGAAAATTTCTGGTACTAGAGGCCTGGGTATACACGCGGTAGCTCCAGGAGAGAATGAAGAAGCCCACGGGTCATTTTCTCCAGGAACAAAGACAAAAGTAGATTTTCGAAGAAGGTTGGGGAATTGCGTTAGCACCGAGGCGAGGCTATCGAAGAATTCTTTATATTCGATGCTTCCACAATTTCCAGCTCCGATCGCTGCGTCGTGGACAAAGTTGCCTATCAGAACAAATGCTGGGGGCTGTGTATCGTCAGACGCTGCATCATATTGGTTCAGAACTATTGAAAGGGCTTGAAGCGTCTTTGGATTGTCCAAGTTCACTTCCCCCATGATAACAACTCGCTGTGCTTCTGAGGGCTGCCGGGATATAGAGCTTGGGTGCCTAGATTCAGGCTGGTTAGAGGCTCCGCCAGCACTCATTGGGTCCGCTGAAGGGTCTGTTGGTGGCGCAATATTCCAGCCACGGCTCTGGCTGTCGATGCCCAGGGAAACCTCCCTTCTCTCGCACGGCGGCCCTCCAACTGATATGGCAATGAACTTGCCACCAATTGCTCCTGCACCGCGTGTCACGGTATCTTCGTCTTCGTCCTCATAGATGCCATCAACGAGAAGGATCATCCCTGGGACAAACCAGGCGCCATTTGCTGGAATCCCCTTGGCGTGATCCAGATCTATAGCCACCGTCCCTGAAGGATCAGAAAGATTATAACCTCCACTTGGAGAAATAGTGAGTAAACCGAGAAGCAAGTGAGCTGTGCTCCCTCTACCCTGTAAGCTTGTGATTGAGGTAATTTTATATGGCTGGTTCGACGTGGTAGCTGTATTTGATTCACTGAAGGACGTGGGTAATGTTGAAGTTTGAAAAGTTTCGTTCCGTAGTAGCCGCTCATGAATCCGATAATAACGATCCCTGAATAGACTGACTCTATTATTGGCAGGGGGAAGCAGGGAGGCAGGTTCGTGCGGCGATTCAAAGTGTTTCTTGTTCATGTTATATGTCAAGCGTTGCTGTTCAAATGCACTGATAACTTTGACCCGTTTCCTTGCGCGGTCATTCGCGGCATCATCTGGAGAGCCAGCGGAATCTGCACCATCAGGTCCAGCTTCCCGGGATTCCGAAGTCAAGTCACCGGGCTCCTGGACGTGGGGATCAACGGTGCTATGTTCTCGTTTTTTCGGGGGTATAGCCGTCTCCGTAGTCTTTTTTCCGGACTTTCTATCATGCTGGACCCGTCCCCCGACCATGTACGTTTCCAGTTCAGCTAAAATCGCCTTTAGTGACAGCTTCGTGTCATCTTCCACTATTGATCCACCTCCTGACTGCTTCCATAACTTTGCTACTTCATCTAGGACCAGGTCTGCGAGCCCTTCCTGGCGCCATCTTGAGCCGCAGGACTTGCCAATGAAGGTTGCAAGAGCTTGTAGTGTTGTCGACGTGAAGGCTAGATTGTGTTTCTTTGAAAGCGTCCGAAAAGCCAGTGGTCTAATAGTATTAGGAGGGATAACGACGGGAAGTACGGAGGGTTCATGGACGGTCCTGGGGGCGTTTTGTTCGTTGATACCTGAACTTTTACGGGGGTTAACGATATCCACCAATTTGAGGAAGTGGAAGTAGCGGATTCTTACCGGATAGGCACTGACGCCTGGAGAGTAACCATGAGTAACAGACTGAATATATTTCCCTCTTGTAGCTAAGTCCCTCCGGCTGCGTCCTTGAAGCGAAGTCAGTTGGCTTGGAAGTGTTCAACCGGCCAGAAAGCTCGACGCGTCGATTTCCACTTAACTCGTTTAACGCGTCGTCTAAGCTCGTTAACTAAGCTAGTTAACTAGTTAACTAACTATTTTTAGTTTGCAAGCGCGCGTGAGTTTAAAAAGCTTCACCTTCTACTTTTTCCCTTGCCATTCATTAAAAGACGAGAAGACAACAACGCGTGAGAAGAGACAGGACGAGCAGGTTTGCTTGGTATTTACAGACTACAGATCTCGGTGGAATCAGTGACAGCTATTACGATGGGTGATGAGATAGAGACCAAGCCTGAGACAGGCAATGAAAGCGTCACAGCGGCCGGAGCTGACCAGAAGGACCAGCTAGCACAGCTGGTCAAGCTGGCGACAGCCAACGAAGCAGCTAAAGACTATGGCAAAGCCGTGGACCTCTATTCCCAAGCAGCAGAGCTTCAGGCAGAGATAAACGGCGACATGGCACCTGAAAACGCCGATATCCTGTACTCCTACGGGAAATGTCTGTACCATGTTGGCGTGAGCAAGAGTGACGTGCTGGGCGCGAAGATACCCCAGACCGCGACGGAGCCTGCTGGAGGATCAAGCAGTAAGTCTGGAAAGGGATCAGGGTCTGGCGAAGGGGAAGAAGTATCGTCGAGCATTATCAAAGACGCAATTGCCAAACACGCAGAGAATGGTGAAGGCGGAGGGCCATCAAGCAGCCGAGGCAAGGCTGGGGCGACACCACTTTTCCAGTTTATTGGGGATGAGAACCTGGAAGCGTCTGATGATGATGGGGAGGAGGATGAGGAAGGAGAAGGAGAAGGAGGCGAGGAAGGCAAGGGAGACGGGGAGGAAGAGGAAGACGATGACTTTGCGAATGCATTCGAGATACTTGACCTGAGCCGTGTGCTGTACGAACGACAGCGAAGTGAGCTAGAACAGGATAAGGAGAAGAACGAGGAGAAGCTACGGCGGGTTAAGGAACGGCTGGCAGACACATACGACCTGCAGGCAGAGATATCACTAGAAGGGGAGAGGTTTCCAGATGCAGCTACGGACCTCCAGTCGTCGCTACGGATCAAGGAAGAGTTATATTCAGCAGAGGACCCTATAATTGCCGAGTGCTATTATAAACTGTCACTAGCGCTGGAGTTCTCATCTGTGATGAAGAAAGACGGAGAAGACGGAGAAAAAGGGAAAGGAAAGGCGAGCGAGAACAGCAACGCAGAGCCGGAGTATGACGCGGCAGCCCGAGAGCAGGCAGCCGTATACATGGAGAAGGCAATCAAAAGCTGCAAGGGCCGGATTGCCAAAGAAGAAGCCCGGATTGAGAGCATTGGCAGCAACGACGGGGAGACTGTGGCCAAGATCAAGCGGAATATCGATGATGTAAAGGACATTGTCTCGGACATGGAGCAACGGGTGAGTTATTATGTTAAAAAAAAAAAAAAAAAAAAAAAAAAAAAAAAAAAAAAAAAAAAAAAAAAAAAAAAAAAAAAACAGGAACAAGAAAAAAAAAAAGTATAAATAATAAATGGGAAAAAGAAACATATAAAACGTAGCGTCAAGGCGAATAATCTGATATCTGGTTCTGTGTGCAAATAAAAAAAAAATGAGTTA
>QQSR01000301.1:0-20092 GCA_003664465.1 Trichophyton mentagrophytes | reverse complement strand
AGATATTAAGGTCCCTTATCCTAATATAGTACTACTCCTAATAGTCTCCCCTTAGTTCTATATAGAACTATTACTCCTAGTACTATTATAGTATTATCTTATTGTAGTACTATTAATACTATCTAGTCGTTTTAGTGAGTTAGTACTATTTATAGTTATATAATCTATAAGATTCTTCCATACTATAACTTTGTTTATCTAATAAGTGTATTTATCTAGACTACGCCACAGGTGGTCTGTAATATAATACTTAGAGATTTTAGAAGATTTTACTTAAAGTTTTATATATTACTACTATATATATAAGTAAGAATTTTAAGAATATTATAGTTAAAGTTCTTACTAAATATAATTTATTATTTTAAATTTATTTATTTATAATTAATAATACTTCTAATAATATAACTTTTACTAATAAATTATTAAATATATTTAATTTTTTCTAAACTAAATAGAATTTCTTACTTTACTATAAAGTATAATTAATCTATATTTCTTATTTAGTTTATATAATTTAACTCTTATTTAATATAATATTAAATATTCTTAATATAATCTTTTTTAATAATAAATTTATAAAGAATTAATTAAATTCTATATTTAATAGAATTATATAAAATAAAATTTTTTAAAATATATTAATTAAAATATATATATAGTATATTTATATTAAAATATTATCTATAAATAATATTTTATTAATTTTAGATATTATTTAAATATATAAAACTAATAATATTATAAATTCAAAAGTTAATAATTTATATTAATATAAATTTATAATAATAGAAGTATTTCTATTAATTATAAAATAATTAGTTATATAATTTACTATATAATTTTTTAATTCTTCTTTATTAAAATATAAAAATAAAATAAAATTTTATATATAAAATATATATTTTATAAATATATATTAATAAATTTATATAGTAAAATTAGAATTTATAAAAAGGTAAAACTCCCCACGGTGAGTACACGGTCTTATCTAGCCTCTGTCCCAATTAGGCCTGGCGTCGCCTTAGCGGCCTATCTATACTCGATTTAGCTCGCCCGCTATACCCACGCCTATTAGCCCCCGCCTGCCCCCCCTAACCCGATTGGGTTTAGCGTGCCTGACTTTACACTACCTTAAGGTATATCCATTGTCCTCCCCTCACCTATATAAGGCCCGCCACTCTCCCTCCTATCTCTACGCACCTCTATTGTTCTAATTTTCCTTGATTCCTACTCCTGCATCGACCTTCTCCCCCTTTTTCATTAACCTATTGACCCCTTTTTATACTCGCCCCTTGCCTCGCATCTGCCGGCCTTTATTTCCGGACGTGGCTACTGTTTCACCAGCCTCGTTTTTTTACTGTCCACCCCCCGGCGTTCCTATCTGCCCTCCTGCGGTTTACATTCTTTGGAGAGACGTTGACCTCCTCCCTAGAAGCCAATTGTCCACTGTTTTCGGTTGTCTACTCCTCTCTGGCCTCCATTTATAACTGCTGCGCCTTCCTCTCTCTCTCTCTCCGGATGAATTACACCACCTCTTCCCGGGGCTCGGTTTCCCTCCTCACCCATTCTCTACCCTCCCTCCTTCCTCCACCCCCTGTCTCTCAGTTGCGACACGATCACGCACGTATATTGCGCCGTTCGCTAATAGAAAAAATGCCTTATACTAGCTAAGTTTAGGCGCATGCGTATCCTTAAAACGGGCTAATATAGTAGAAGTAGCTATATTAGCTTAGCCTGTTCTCTTCGCTAATAGATAGCGTATAAGTACTAATAACCAATTATATAGATACCTTATTCCGATAAAATCCGAGTACATAGAGGTATCATAATATAGACTAGTTACGGTATAGTAAAGCGGCATATAGGGTAGGGTGATATCTATTGCGCTTATATATCTCGTATAAGAATACGGACCTTATATTACTAAGTGTGTTATACTCCTCTCTTAGCATTATATTATGGTAGCGTTATTAGTATTCTATAAAATCTAGGTTAGATTCGTGTGCGTGAGCCGTTTGTTACCTCCTATTCCTCGCGGAAGTTATATTACTTTAGCTAGGGTAGGCTTAGTTATCCCGCTTCTATCTCTTAGACTTTTACTTTAAAATTACATTTGTGTTAGATAAGCTAGATATCATAAACGAACGGACGGCGTAAGAGGGGCGAACACCTTCTCCCCCGGCATATGATCTCGCGGCTTGGGACAGAAATTTTGATGAGTTTAGCGGTGGTTGGGAGACATGGTCCGTCGAGATACATATCACCCTCGGCACTGGCTGGGTTACATCCATTATGCGTCCGTATTAAGCTGAATGTGCATGCAGCGCGGGTCCGGCTTGCGATTTTGGCCAGGTGCATAAATGGCCCCGCGAGAGAGGAAATGTAAGAGACGTGCGAGCCCTGTTCCTCCGGGACTGTCTATTTAATTCAGGACTATTTCCCACGTATCCTCGAGTTCTCGATCAATCGACTTCATCCCACAGGACCAGGAAGCCCAGTTCAAAGGAGTGAAAATGGCCATCAGCCTAGACAGGATCATTCCGTTCCAGCCCTCGCAAAATTCCCGCGCCCCTTCCTTTCCCCTCCCCATCCCCCCCTCTTTCAAACCGTTGGTAGCACCAGCACCAGTACTAGCGAGGCCACTCCCTGCGCTACTTTCAAAAGCTATTCTCTAGTACTCCTTACCCTCCCAGCACCCTTTGCCGCCGAAGCCCTAGTTTACTCCCCTCCCCGAATCTATACCTACGGATAAACGGGCCTAATAGCCCGTAGAGAAGTAAGTAAACCTTAAATTCCCGTTTAGCGATATTAAGTTTCTTAACTTAACTGGCCTCGAGCCCTCTTAGGTTAAAGCTTGTGATAGTTCTGCGTACGCTATCGAGGATCGTGCATCTAAATAGGCTCGTCGCTCAGGTTCGTTCGCCAGCTCCTTATTCTCTCCTGGCTTCTAAGCTCCTGATTCCGCACCTTTTAAGCGCACGTGTCCCCTCCCGGCGTTTGCTAACCGGTCGCAGCGCACGAGCTGTCTTTAGTGCCTTTCTTAGGCCCCGAATGTGCACCATTCACGTCTGATAGAGACAGTGGCATTCTAGAGACTATCAAAATCCCAGTATCCCCCCCTCTAGCGTGTTCACCCGCGGTGCCTTCAACTAGAGATACGATTGGATCACCGTCCCCCTTGTATTTAAAGATACCGGCAGACGTAACGCCCGGGGCTGCTTCAGGTAACGGTTTTCAGCTAACTCTTCCTCCTTATTGCCCTGACCTTTCCCGAGGTCATCACCTCTCTATTTGCATTGCTAACTCCATCTACGTCTTAGCGCCTATCCTAATCAAGTCGGATAATAACGAGACCGATATCAAAGACCCTCTAGGTGCTATAGACCGTATATATACTGAGCCGCTACCCAATCGCCGAGCTCTGGAGTCTCGTGCAGGTTCCCACGATAAGAATAAGGGAAATCAGCAGATAAAGGGAGAGCCTTTAATATTGCCATCGTTATCTCGGCTACAGCAGATGGTGGTAGAGATTCCCGTCCGCCGTATCACCTCGCGGTCCCCTTCTAAGCAGCATCTATCAGCCCCAACCGCCCGCGAGGTGGACGATAATAAGGGCGACGGCGATAGTAACTATATAGATAGCGAGGGCGAGGATACTACTACTACTATAGTATTAAAGCAGTAGAAGGTCGCTATACGCCCGCTATCTATCTATTGCACTTACCTGGGCTCGTCGTCCCTTATAGTGGACACTATTGTATCACTAATACTTAGAGTTAGCTCGGTTGTCCGCCCTTATATCACGGAGTATATATAGGTATATACACGGGCGCGTGGAAAGGTAGCTACAGATAGTATAGTAGACGCGTTAATACTAGAGTCCGATATTATCTTAGCTGTGGTCGCCTACTTAATAGGGAGCCTAGTAGTAACCAGTAGTATAGCTACTAACGGGCTCGGAGGGCCTAAAGGCACAGGGTACAATAAAGTAACGAGCTACACGGATAGGTAGAGTATAGCACTATAATAGTCGAAGGCTAAGATAAACCTCCTCCTATCCCTAATAGATAATAGCTACCCCTTAACTAAGGCTGTAGCTACGGAGCGTTTCCCCGGGAGAAGCTAGGTATCCGTGTAATAGAGGCGCTCGATACTCCGAAAAGATAAGAAGGTGGGAGGGAAGAAGCGTAAGTGCCCGTCTTGATAGGCTCATTTGTACTTATTATAGCATCTAGAATATCAGTCGACTAATACTGTGAGCCCTATGTAGTGGATACTCCCTACAACATAGCAGATGAACCGCCAAGAACCCTTAGCCCCGCGCCCCAGCGCGTACCGCTAGCTTTAAGATCCACACCATCCGCACCGTCACCCGTAAGCATATCTGCAGCGCAAACATCAGCGATGGCCAAAACCAACTCGTTTACCCTCATAGTGGAGGGGGATACACCGTCGCCGGGGCCACTGCCTGAGCTTCCACCCTTACCCCTGGCCGATTACCCCCAATCACCGATAATGTCCCCAGATCAGTCTCGAATACGGATCCGTGACCTCAAGGCGGAGGTCGCCGACCTCAAGGCCCAAGTCCTATAGTTACAGGCAGAGAGGCGACGTTTAGGCCCGTCGTTCCCTCTTATGCGTCTACCAGCCGAAATCCGCCTGATTATCTGGGAATACGCGTTGCCAGACCCGCGCGTGATCATAGTTCGCGAGATATTTGATAGGGATCCTACGGGGGAGCCGTCAGATTATTTCTTCTCCCCCACTCGCCCAGCAATGCTACAGGCCTGTCGAGAATCCCGCGCGGTCGCCCTAAAACATTTCACGGCCTTTTCTACAGAAAGAGAAGCGGAAGAAGATAGAATACAGCAATACAGACCGATTTACTTACGCCCGAATATCGACATCCTGTAGCTCAGCCTTGAAGCCGCTGAGGACTTCTTCAATCAGTATCCCCAAGCAAAGGCGATCTATACTATCGCCGTTTCCATCGACCGCCCGATTAATCCAGTAGTTCTTCCTTTGTTAATAAATTTCAAGCGCATCCTACTCACTTCGGGCCGTATTGGCCCTTCGGCAGCGCGCCACTGCTGTTACACCACCGTTGAATTCTCACCAGACCCTTCCAAACGCTCAGAGGTATCGAAGCTAGCGAAGCTGATTTCTAGCTATATTTCTCTGTATGCGTTCGGCCGAGGGCGCGTCCCGAAGGTCAAAGCTGTTGCTGAAACCCGTTTCCGTAGGGATTGTTGCCAGTAGGGTAGGGTCTAGGAATTCCTCGACCTGACGGGGGCCGGCTCAGCCGGCGGTGAAGCGTCCAGGCAGGTGCTGCTCAAACCATCGCACCTCCCGCCATAATTCGACGAGGTTGAGCGAGTAGTTTTCCGCTTTCCCACCTATTACATGTGTATGTTGACTTAGCTTTCATCCAATCAAATCTTTTAATCGGGGTTCTCGCTTTCCAACTATTGATGGCAAGAACCGCCCATATTCTTTCGCATGTAGCTCAGCCACGCATACTTCGAAAACACCACATACTTTATGGCACCCCCATTGGCTCATAGGGGTCTGGTACGCTAGCTAGAAATGCGTCGGAATTTGCGACCGTGATTTAAAGATGGCTGGTGAGGTTGGTCCCTAGCGCCTTTTGGATTATTTCTAGCCAGGCGTGACAGTACAACTTTTCCCAAATCTTTAATAATAAACCATCATATGACGGAACAATATATTTCCACTAGATTAGTACCATTGCTCGGCTCGGTTCTTATATCTTTGTTCGGAGCCTCCTCAACGCTTGTCATTTGGAATGCAAAACTCCACTCCATCGTGGAATTCGGCTTCATCAGATATAGCTGATGTGGCAGAGTCTTAAAAGTTAGCTCAGCATTTAAATGAGAGATGTTCAGGTTGAGCTTGTTTGCAAATTTGATAAACTTGTTCTTCTGTGCTTTTGCCCAATCCCGGCTATTTCGATACGCAATTGCTCCTTTCTGAAAGATTTCAGAATCGTTAGTCATTGACCAACTTTCAGCTTTTGAGTTGTCTCATGATTTATTCAAGATGCCCGTCGCATTCCCGGATTATCACGTGAGTTTAATGACTTTATTATTATGTAAGCGCGCTCCCCAGTAGACAAAACGTCACATGGGTGAGCCCAAGCACCAGATATTGGATATTGAAGCGCATTGATACCCAATCCATCCACATCAAAGCGAATCCCAGTTTGATTCAGGGGCTATATTATCCATCTTTGACCTGAGTTATTGGTAATATGACAAACTCACCACGTACTAAGTCATTTGGCTATTACACCATCTTTTGTATCAAGCTGGTATATCACGGCCAATCACGTGAGACGAAAAAAGTTCGGCGGGCAACTCTCCGCGAGTATATGAACCGTCATTCGTTTCCACTTTTAAGTAAATTTATTCAAATGACCCAAGCCCCCGCCATGATTCTTCTTTATTCGTACACATTCGATTTCGAATCTTGACATTTCGTTCAAAATACAAGGAAGTTATGACGGAAGCTAGCCAGATTTCATCCGTTGATCATATTGCACATAGCACCCAGAAACTCGAGGAGAGGGCCTGTGAACTAGTCAGTATATTCATATCTGTTACAGGCCTAAAATTTACTGACTTATCTTTGAAGACTGCTGCAGATGTCATCTTGGACGAAAAAGAGGTGACTCCTAAATCATTCGAAACGACTGATGCCTCCGTCCGTGCGGTTCTCGTCAAAAAGCATAGCGGGGGTGGTGCTGTTAGAGTAACTGGTCCGGGTACACCTCAGGCTGTACCGAACATAGTCACAGGGCCTGACCAGAGTGGTTTCGACATCGTTCTCATTAAAGATGGCCAGACATGCATGTTTTTTGGAAACCCCACCGTTCGATTCTTCCGAATCCGCGCTGCATAGCTATCTTCGGCCATTCATGACATACTGAATGAAAACTGTGCTTAACTGTTGCGAAAATTCGATTTTTGAATATAATTCCGGGGAAGACTCGAATTGTAGTTGAATGGATGGTAATGGGTGGCCGAGGAACGGGCATTCCATTCGAACCGTTTGATTATTCATCCCATTCAATCGAAGAAAATCAATGAAATCTTGGATATTAACGTCCAGATATACCGACCGTGGGTGGCCGTCAGGCGGAAGAGGAATTTTCAGGGCAGGGGCGAGCACTGGAGAGGCCTGGGTATCGCTTGGTGAACGGTAAATGGTCGAAGAAAGGGGTTGCTCCGTCGGCTGTGAATTGGAAGGTTCCTCCACGTTAGGATGCTGAACATGTGGCTCCTTTGATTGATGTGGTCTATGATCGTTGACTAATATCGATGCTAGCATATGTCAGCTGTTTAGTTTCGCCTGTGTTAGACGGATCGCTTACGATTCAAAGCTTGGTCGGTTGCAATATCATGTAAAATATGACAGTCAAGCTCCTCTTTCGCGTTCTTTATCTCATATGGTAGATCAAGACGAACTCTCTCCCGCATATTACTGATCATAGAAATTCCTAGGGCCACTGCGCAGAGCACGACCATGTCATCAGTTGCCTCCTCTCGCACAGCGCGAAGAAACTCAAGGTAGATCTCTTTTCGTTTTTCATTTATTTTTCGATTATCAGGCTGGCATGCCAGTATCCCGAACGCCTCTCGCACGCGCCGCCGTTCATCAGGCCGGAGTCTCTTGCGGCGTCGAATGGTTCGAGAAGCGTCGCGCAGCTTGTTCAGAGCCATGTCAACTTGAACCGGTGTGTGTCGGGAGCTCATATCTGGTACTAGGTGTCTGTTATCGGTGGAGTATTATAGAGTAGCAGATTTAGATGTAAACTCCACGAAATACCGACAGGGAATTGTCAAGAAGATATCACAAAGTAACTAGATGTTGCCGAAAAGTTGCCAGAAAGTTGTCGGAAAGTTGTCGGAAAGTTGTCGGAAAGTTGTCTGATAAATAGTCGCTGTGACACACAAACTAATCCTAGTTGGGAATAGCACCTCATGTCGTTAATGGTTTCTTCTTGTATGCAATGTCTATTCTTGAACCCAGCACCTCGCGGCTCTTGGTAACGATCATATTTGAAGGTAAGGTGAATATAGTTGCATGATGCAGGACGATATCTATGCGAAGAAGATGATGATAGCAATTGGTAATATAGTATCTCACAGAAACATAAAGAGGAGCAAGATGCCCCCGAATCCTGAGGCAAAGGGAAACATTCGACAGATCACTTCTAAACCTCTGAGCAAAATTTTTGAAATAACCCAATCTAACTCCTAAAGTCTCTCTTGCCCACTATGACCCAAACGAAGAAGCCCACTGGCCAAACCGCTGACGCCCCGCCGTCACCTTTTGTCCACACTCCGCCCAACAGCCCAGGCCACGAATGCAAATCTGCCCAGGAGGATGACCCGATGGTTATGAACATGTTTCCTTCCTCTGCAACGCCAGACATTGCGCCAAACTCCAATGGCTCGGCGCCCCCCACGCCTCTACCCCCCGTTGATGAGATACCCCACAAGGGCCTGATGTTTGGTGAAGGGGGCCAAGAACTCGCCACCCAGGAGCCCGAATGCGAGGCATATGTTGCGCCAGGCCTGGCTTCCAGTACTCTGCCAGACTTCGGTAACCCTACGTCTGCTGGAGCATCTTCAAAAATCAGGGTAGACGAACTGAAGCCGTTCGTGATCGAGTTAATCAGGGATACGCTGAACACATGGCCCGATGTATTGCCAGCACCTCCAGGCACTCCATCTGGGTATTCCGCCACAGCTGAAACCAGCCCTGGACCAGCATCTGGCCCTTGCGCGAAGAAGCCAGGGTTCAAGAAGGTCGTGGAAGTGTAAGCGTTCACCGGGCTTTTTTGTGGACATAGCTGACGTTGGAATAGTTGGAACGAAAAATTATCCAGATATGATACTGTAGAGCCCGTCGACTCGAGCTTAGCTGACGACCTCAATCAATACGTTTTTACGGCCCGCGAATTTACCAGTAAGTAGAGCAGGTCCCCCACACTCTGCGGACTCTAATATCATCCAGAAAAATATTCAGACACGTCGACCACGTACATTGACGTGAAGTCAAATGATTTGGGTGATATCCTGCGGGGCGTGCTACGCGATGTCAGGGCCACAAGTCTGATGGAAGAGAGGCCGTCGGTGAGTTGTGTACAAACACGTCGCTCTAAAAGAGGAGAATGCGCCTAACATTGACCAGATTGAACAAAATATCCTATTCCATTTCTTACCCGAGCTCAAGGACCACGCAGAAAAACTGCAAGGCGAGGGAGAAGACGTTGCTAACGGCTTAGAGCATCTTCTCTTGCTCATCGAATACGTCAGCGATACATACGCTGCCACCAAGCAGCACCTCGAATCACTGCTGAAGCGCGGTCAGATCACCTATCCACTACTTTGGGCTCTTTTCAAACCTGGATCTCATGTATATACAACATGCCTGGGCTCCGGCAAGCCGCGCTGTGTCATATTCGATGCTGGAGAAAACGCCAAGGAGAAAGGCGTGCATTACTTCAATATGGAATGCCGGTACCTGGACCATGATGGACAAGTCTTTGGTGAGGCCGGGACTGAGCTTGGCATCGTCAAGTTTCGCGGAGCCAAAAAGATCCACAGCCTTGACGCATTCCCGCTCCAGTACCATCCTGATTACGAACAGGTGCGGGATGGCCTCATCGAGTGCGGGCGCAAGTTCCGTGAAATCACCAGTGGCTCTGGCGGCAACCCTAGGCTTCATCTCCGTCATTGCAAGGGTAATGCGTTCATCACCAAAGGCCGCCGCCCCATCCGGTTGAATATTGACGGCCGGGTAGCCATCGATGCGGCCTTCTTCCGTGAGATGGAACCCAACTACGGCCGGCCTCGGGTCTTTGACAGCTGGGAAAATCACCTAGCTTATAATGAGTTTGATACTGACAAGGATCAACGTCGCAAAGATCTAGAGAGGCTAAAATGCAATGGGCTAGAGGCACAGGGGATGAGCGACAGCGATTTACTAGTTTGCTGCCCCACAGTTCGCTGCTTCAGCTTCAATGAGAAATGCTTTTGTGAGTCGTGTTGCTCCAGTTGCAAGCTAGCGGCTCAACTTCCGGCTAACCCATACAGTGGAGTGCGCGGTCGCTGACTTGCATGGGGTTGAGTGGTCGGAAACTGCATTCGACCACCTGCAGATCCCCGATGACACCAAACAAATCCTCCTATCCCTGGCGACATCCCGCCTAGGCCATCTCCATACGAAGCCCTTCGACGATCTTATCCAAAGGAAAGGGCGCGGACTCAATATCCTACTGCAGTATGTGCCTATCGAAACTCCAGGTGATTATTTAACTGACAATCCGTCAATTCAGTGGCCCGCCGGGTGTTGGAAAAACTTTCACCGTCGAAGCAACGGCCGAGCGATTCAAACTACCTCTTTACTCGGTAAGAATTGTTTATCCAGCACTCGGGTCGCTCTATTCTAACATTTCAGATATCGGCTGGCGAGCTTGTCCTCGACCATGGAGATCCTCTTCAGCTGGAGGCGATGCTTGATCGAATCTTCAAGATAGCCAAACACTACAACGCCGTTCTGCTCTTAGATGAAGCAGACGTACTCATGGAGAAGCGGACGTCGTTCCATGATGCCCAGAATCGACTTGTCACAGTTTTCCTTCGCAAGCTCGAGTACTACGAAGGAATCTTCTTTCTCACGACGAATCGTCTCGTGGAGTTTGACGATGCCGTCCTGAGCCGGATCCATCTCAAGATGGAATACGAAGGCCTGACCAGAGAAGCACGAAGGAAAGTCTGGATGCATTTTCTTTCGGAGGCGGTCACTGCCCAAGGGCCTTCTGCCGTTGAACGCCCAGAGTTTGAGTGTTTGGAGTTGATGGTTCTGAATGGCCGGGACGTGAGTACTAAACGCCTGATGAGAATACGCATTTCATGCTTACGGAAATGCACACTAGATTAGAAATATAACATCCGTCGCGCACGCCATAGCCACCGTCGAGGAATCCCGGGTGACCTACAAATACTTGGAAATGGCCGCGAAGACGAACGATAAATTTATTGACCAGTTTAACAGCTATGGTCGGATGGCAAGTCTATATACGTAACTAGGTTACTGTCACAGATTCGAGGCTGGCCACAGAAGTAGCTCGGGGAATGTGTAAGGAGATTGTATCGAACGTAGCTTTTCACTTGTATTTATTTCCTCATTTAACGCTTTACCTTATGGTTAGTTTACGTTTTAAGCCTGGGCTGCAAGTCTTTTCAGAGAGCGAAAGCATGTTTGCAGACAATCTCGAATGTTCTATAATGTCACTAGACCACGTATTTAAACGTGGCCCCTGCTTTCCGCCGCCAAGCAATGAGAGGTGAGGCATAGTCACGTACTATTCAGCAATCAAATCATTAGAAGTTGACTGCCAAGCTGTTGTTTTCCATCGGACGATATATTTTCCCTTTCCAGCCTTTCCTAGTGTTAGGCCACATCTCCATAGTTCCAGCACGTCCTAACACAAAATGCACAGTATGTCTCTCAGCATCTTTCGCCATGCAATTTTTAATGTCGATGCACTCTGCCAGCTCGCAAACTCTTTACGGTTTGGGAGATGGTGTACTTGCGATGTCACTCAAGTGCCAGTAGGCGGCAGCTTGTACTGGGCAGTGTTCGTGCTATTTGACGATGGAGTCGAATGGGTGTTTCGATCTCCTCGATATGATGGCACTATCCGGTCTACAGAAACGATCCAAAAATTAGTAGCGAGCGAAGCTGCTACGTTAAGATATATCAATTCACATTCAGCCATACCTGTCCCAGAAGTTTATGCGTATAGGTATGATCGATCCGGAAGTTTACCTGGTATTCCGCTAACCGCCAAAAAGCTGCTCGAAAAACAATAGTGTTGGAGTACCCTATATTTTAATGAGTAAAGCCAAAGGCTCCCCTCTCAGCACAAAGTGGAAGTCACGGGGGCCACAAAAATCGGCTCTATCGTTGAAAGAAAAGGCGAAGGTCTTATCTCAACTGGGCTCCATAACGTGGCAGCTTTCTCAGCTCCGGTTCGAAGAGATCGGCTCACTTTTTGAGGAAGGAGATGGCCATTTTCAGGTGGGGAGCTGTTTATCACGGGGACTGGTGGACTTTGACAGAGATAGCTTGGATGATTTACCCCGGGGGCCATTCTCCTGTGAGAACGAATACGTTGACGCCCTGGTATCAGCATTTTTGCAGCATGCCGAGTGTCTCCAGCTTCATCACCACTGCTTCTTCGCGCCCCTGCCGACCTGCAAGAGGTATGATGACGATCGCGAATATCGCAGAGCGTGCGAGCAGTGGAATAATTTTGTTACTCTTGGTTCCAAAATCGACGGCTCTGATAATCGCACTGACTACGTGATAGTCGGACATTCTTTACGTGCAATAGCATCAAAGTGGACGATGAAAGGAGCAACGGCAGGGCCCCAGCATACCAACCTTGAATTTGCCTTGCATCATCCTGATCTCAATGTGAACAATATATTCGTGGATGACGATTGCAGAATTACGTGCATCATTGACTGGGCATTCTGCTCATCCGTCCCTTTGTCAGTCCTTCTCATGGCGCCTGGTCTTCCGCAATCCCGAGACGAACTGGAGGCCCCTTTAATTGCTGCGTTTGAAGACGGACTAAGCAAGTCGATATCTACGGGAGATACAATACTTTCCAAGCTGCGAGGCTTTCCAAGCCAAAGATTCCTTTGGTTATTCTATCGGCTAGTGAGTTTTGATTCTTCGGGAGACTACTCCCAGTTTGAAGAGATCTGGCGATTAAGTGACCAAAATAACCTGGATTTCTCGACATTTTTTCAATCACAACAGCGATCCGATAGCTATATAAAAAAGCACGAGGAAATGAAACAAGACGATGAACCTGCAGACTGCATAATGCGTCGTGAGGCAGCCTACTTTCAGAGGGACATGGTTGGGCTGACAGTATCGAGGAAATTGACACTAGTTTCCGAATGGACATCTCGGTACCGCAAGAATGACAATAAAGGTATACGACGCAGTGGGAGCATATTTGTGGCTGATGACAGACTTTGGAAGTGGATTTTAAGGTCGCTGGAGCAAGCGGAAGGTCTGGAGTAGAGTGGAGCTTTTCGTGTTATATCCTTTCTCGAATGTATTCGGCATTGACGTTTTCGGTCTGCCCGGTGGCATCATCTCTAACCTACTATTTTCATTAATTCCATAATAATCTAAGCTTCGAGATGAAACGTACTACGTGTAGTTGAGTGCTAGAGGTCTCATTATCGATTATACCGGTGCGCCACTCGCTCTCTCCCTGGCGACAATAATACACTGAATCCCCTGCTGGATAATATGCCTTTTTCCTTGAGTTTGTGGGAGGCGTTGGCAGCTCAGGAGGCGTAGGTGGCTGGGGGCGTTTCTTCGGCATTTCTCCAAATGGCCTCAAAGAATATTCCTTTGCTGACCGTAATCTATGAGGATGACCCAGGCAATATAACATTCTTTACTTTCGGTCCCTCATGTGATAAGCCTATAGAGACCAAGATACCCCTCGATTATGTATAGACTGTTTTATTGGCAGTTCTTAATGAGTCATAGGACAATGCGAGACGATCACTTGCCTTAGGCTGCCTTGCAGCCAAACATCTGTGCATCGACTTGGCGACGCAGCAATACAAGCTGTATAAATAGTGTCTAGTCATCTGCCGATGGATGATGCCTATGCCACCCTTGAAGACTCCTGCAGTGAGACGGGATGTGGGACTTAGTTCGATCGTGGGCTGTACCATCAAGAACACTAAATATCTGCAGCCCAAACAACAATGACCGAAACCAATTCATTGGCCCTCACGGTAGAGAAAAAGGAAGAAACGCTCATATCCTTCGCACATTGCTCTGCACGTATATTTTGTGAAGGCCACACTTTTTCTGGCGATTTCAATGACTCATAACGCCGGTATATCCATCCAATCGGGGTCCAGGTAGTACTGGCTAGCTTGCCCCGAAAATGTATTAAAGTCGGCGACTGTGATTCAAAAATTGTTGTTAGACTAAGATCTTTCATCCTAAGCGCCCAGTCTGGGTTATTTTTAGCCAGGCATGAGGAGGCAGAAGTGCACTTTTTAATGACAATAACCATGATTGGCGGAACAATATATTTCCATTGTGCTCTTCAAGCTTTCCAATAAAATTGCGGCTTGGCGGTCCATCCACGACAAACCTGCAAGGCGAAGAAAGAAAGTATCACTTCTATGTGCTATGGCGATATACACACATGGCAAATAACTTAATTTTGGAGAGACTTGCGGCTACTACTACTGGTTGGCTCGGCTCTTGCATGTTTGTTCGAAGCCAGATCCTCAGTGCCATCATTTGGATGGGTAAAACTCCACTCAGCATCGTGAAATTCAGCTTCATCACATGTGGCTGATGTATCGGAGTCCTCCAAGACGACTATTGGCTCAGAAGTTGGCTCACGTTCAGATGAGACAAGTTCAGAAGAAGCTTGTGTGTGCCTCTCGTTTGCAGATTTAATACACTTATCCCTCTATTCTTTTACCCAATCCCGTGTATTCCGATACGCAGTTGCTCCTTTCCGAAATATTTTAGAATCACTAGTTATTAACTAACCTTTAAGTTAAGTTATAATATATTTAGGACGCCCATCGCTTTCTCGAGGGGCAGTAGGATATATTATATAGAGTTTAAGTGTGCTGGCAAGGTAAGTTAACGTTATAGTGTAGGCCTTATTATTAAAGATAGGCTTATCCTGCTTATACGACCGAAGTCTATATATTCCTTAAGCCCCTAGTATACTATTATAATAGGCCTACCTCGTGGCTATAGCAGGCGATCCGTCAGAGCCCTTTACCTCTAGAAAGAAGTTCGGAGTTATTAGAAGGGAGTCTTGTGTTAATAGAACGATAAAATTATTAAGCTTATTACGGATTTTAGGTTTAAGCTACTCGGGGTGAGTACTAAAGAAATAATCTAGTTTTATATTTGCTAGAGTACTATCTATTAGAGGAGCAAGGTTACTAAATAGGTAGTCTCCTCTAATATATTTAGGGTCACTAATATCGCTATTAATAGTTGGTATAATAGTAGTTGCAACTAGCTTCTCTTTAGATATATTAGTGTCTGCTCGTTTAAATTTTTAAAACTCGCTTTTAGAAAATTTAGAGGGTAAGAGGGAGGCCCGTGGTTGGGCTAATCTTTTATTTATCTTCTCCCAATTATTTGGCTTTTTAGGTACTCGACTATCTGGATACTCGTAGCCCTTAGGGTAAACGCTATAATCAATCAACTTCTACTTAAAGTTCTAGTTATAGGCGGTAGTACTCGTAGTCTTTATGGTCTTATTACTACTATTGTTGCTCTCTAGAGGAGTCCCCGCACGTCGCTTCTAGTGGTCTGAACTATTTATACTTATTAATTAATAAAAGGGGATATAGGGGTCTGGGAACTAAGATTAGGTATTAGTCTAGGTACCGGTATGTTAGAAGAATGATATACATTTCTAAGATTAGATAGATTAGGTCTACCCTATCTAGAGAGCCTTTTAATCTTACTTAGGCTCTCGGGCTCGTACTTGATTAGGGGGTCTGGGGCAAGTATCTAGTTACAATGCTCAAGTCTTGTCTATAACTATCGAGTAAGCGGCTAGTGGCAGAAATATAGTAACTCTAGTATATCGCTAGAAGCCCTATTTCATTAATCTAACTCTTCGAGAGCGTCTCTCGTTAACCAAATCTTCGACAAATTATCCCAATATGCTGAAGTCGGCAGGCCGAGCTTCTGCCTTTTAGATGGGCGTTGGTCGAGATGTTCCTCGCGCTCCTGTCGTTTGCGAGATGGTTCCAGGGTAACAGAGCAAGACATGTGTATGGCACAGAAATGTAGTTGTTTTCGCTCCAAAATTTAAAGTGAGAATGGTCATTCATATACCCAAAATTGGGCGCGTAGCTTCGACCTGCGCGATAGGAACCGTGATGTCTGTTTCATATTCCTCGTCCTCTCAGCGCGCGTTGAGGTCCTATTGGATAAAATTTTGGCCCCACACAATTAACTTTCATACGGATAGAAAATTGGGGGCGGATAATTCATTGACAAGGGGATTCTGTTGCCTAGTTTCACGTGATTCCAATACATAAATAGTGAGCGATTTCCGATGGAAGAACATAGAAATTCCAATGGTTTTCTAACGAATTTCCTCGTTCTCCCCTAATGCCTCGACGTTAAGGAATATGCCTCCAATACTGTCACTCGATGATGCGATGACAAAGGTCTCCAAAACAGCAGAGACAATAAGGTTACGAGGAAATATAAAACCACACGAAGAAAAACGCATACAAGAGGCGTTTGCCTTGCTTGCTAGAGAACCTGCGTCTGCACCCAGTGCGAAAACGAAGGGGCGACGGAATACATTTCGGGATTTCTTGATCAAGTTGAACGATTATGATTGCGGTCCGCAGTTCGTCGTACTTTGCGTGGTTGGTCTTGGTCAATCGGTGATCGCATCAATGAAAGAAGGAATCCGTCTCCGTTTACCGCTCGAAATAAAAGACCACGCCCACACATTAACAGGCCCGGTCTTGCAGCGCCTTACCGAGGACTGTCTTAAGAAAAGTATGTGCGCCCACTTTGAGATGTTTTATGAATTCTAACATCGACAGCACCGCCAACTACGAGTACTGTATTGGAGAATGAAGCACTTGTAGATGTGCAATACCGAAGAATGGAGCTTCAGCAACCTTCCCAGTCCCTAGGGGAAAGTGATCCGTTAGGCTCTGGGCAAATGGACTTCATCCCCAGCAATCTACATTTAAACAGACAGAGCCAATCAGGTATGTTTCGCAGTGGGAATGAAAGGCTTATCAGTTAACACATATGTTAGGTCTACTCTCTGGGCGTGTCTTTGAATTGACGCTGCAAGATGTTCAGGCTATTCTTTCGTCCGACCAGGTTGGAAGTAAGGTGTGGCTAACGGAAACGTATGGCAATCAGTCGTTGCCAACTATTACACTGACTGTCTCACAGGAACTGTGTATTTACTTCAGCACACAGCGCCATCAAGTATTCCTTCAATAATAATAGCCTAGTGTCCCTTCATAACATACTTCAATTTTATATCTCCGAGAGAACGATAGTACCATCCAGCGTCCCAAGGTACAATAACCAGGCCCTTGACATTTTCCTCGTCGTCGCCAGATCCAACCATGCCTATAAACACATTCCCCCAACTATTGTTTGACATCCGGTGAACTTTGAGAGCACCACCCGCGTTGGATATGTTGATTATGACCGCAACTGTGCCCGGAGGGGGGGAGGTTGGAGTTATTATCTCTTTCTGAGGACCTGCTTCGATCTTGCATGCCTCGCAATCGAGCTACTTATGTTAGATCTCATAATCAACGCCATATCTAAGAAGTGGTAGCATACCTCTTTGGAGCATATATCTCTGAGTTCATCATCCGTTGATGATTTCGGGGCTCTGAATTTTCGGAGCATGCTGCTAAAGAGGCATAAATCGGCTGAAAAGGAGATGTGCGCAAGCAAAGAGATGGTATTTAGCCCGGTGCCGCAAAATGATTTATGGGAGTCAACACCTGGGATGCCAGAAATAGCTAACGTTATGACCTACGTAGCGTCAATACTACTTAATATCATCTTAATAAGGAAAAAAGAATCACCCACTATTAAGAGCTGCCACAACGACTGAATATACTAATTCAAAGCACATTGTACCAAACACTTCTTCAAATTTCATCTCAACCCGGCTGAGCATCATATGACGCAGAGCTTTCGGGCATCATATAGTGGGGCTTGATCGAGGCTACTGCTAACGGAAAATGAAATTTCCGAGCTTATTAGCTTAACTTCGCCACCAGTGCCATTATTAGTCACCCTTCTTGTGTTTGGGGGGATTTATTTGCCAAGAAGATGAGGCAATTACAGAAGCTAAACTCTAAACCTATTTTTGTAATTTACATATATCATCTAGAAATACGTTAAAAATCCACTAGAATTCAATTGGAATTATAGTCGATATACCCTTTATTTATAGTTATATTATGATACAAATACAGCATAACTCCACTAGAGTTTCAATCGTATACCAAGTGAATGGAGCATACCACACTACTCCAGGCGTTACCAAAATGTTCCAGTTGAAGGCCATTGTTGACACCAATCGGCCCAGGTCCTTGCACGTAGCTAAGAAGTGAGCAAAGAGCATAGCTGCATGATGCAGGAAAACATCGATTCTAGCAAGCAGAAGTTGATAGCAGTTGGGAGTGTAGTACCTTCACTCACAGGAACATAAAAAGGAGCAAGATCCCCCAAATCCTGAGGCAGAGACAACCATCCAACGAGACCAATTTAAATTTACAGATATTACCATAGCCCAATCTACCCTCTGCACTCTCTATCTTGCCTACTATGATCTAAATAAAGAAGCCTACTAGCTAAACCGCTAACACCCCACTATCGCCTCCTAGTAGCCCAAGCTATAAATAATACCGCAAGTATACCGTAGAAGATGAACTTATAGTTATAAATAAGTTCCTTTCTTCTACTAAACTAACGTCGGCCAGCCAAGTTTCCCTAGAATACCTATATTCTTCCCTAGCTACGATACCACCTTTTAGATACTATAGTAGCCCTTATGTTTCTAAGTTCTTAACTAAAAGTAGCCTTATTAATACTATTAAGAAAGCTCTCCTTTCTATCTAGAAAAAATCAGATATAGACTAGAATAATAGTGCGCTAGAGCTAGGGCTAAATAAAAAACGCGAAGGGGAGGCTAAGTAACCTAATAAGTTAAGGGTCTAGGCTTCTAAACTAGAATATAGAACCATAGAAGAGGTGTAAGTAAGCCTTAATACTATAATTATATATAGCTAACGTATAGATAGATAAAATAAGAAGATATATAAGTATAAGATCTTAATAATAACTAAGGCTCTAGAGGTCTCTAAGTTAGATAAGTATATATTTATAGTCCGCTTATAATTCGGTAAGTAAGAAATTAATCTTTATAGCTACTACTAATATCGTAAGGTAGATAAATATACTACTAAGCCTACAGTTTATATAGATATTAAATTAGAGGGGCTACGGGATATTTTAAGGGATATATTCCGAGATATTAAAGTAGTAAGCTTTTATATAGATATACCCTTAGTATCTTAGCCTATTTTATTTCTCTATATATCGCTAATTAATAATCTAGATTAACCGCGATTTATTATTTAACCTTCTTCTAAAGCTAGAAGCCTATAAAATCTACGCCGATAAGATAGAATTAGGCTCTAGGAATACTCTCTAATACCTAAATAAGCTAATTAAATATATTAGAAAGGCCTATAGCTAGATAGCGAAATATTTTAAGTCACTTATTATAAGTAGTAAAATCACGTACGACTTACTTTAGGCACTATTTAAGTTAGGTAAGAAAATCTACTTATTATACTCTAGGATCGATAAGTCTAGGGCCTTTACTTTTAACTATAGTATAGAGAGAAAGGATTAGTAGGGTATAAAGTTCTTCTATCTAACTAGCCGTTACTTTAACTTTGATAGTAAGGTATTTAGGTAGATTAAAGGTAGCGCCTATATTAATTACTTTTTAGGAGTAGTGTATATTAGTAAACTTAAAGCTTTCCCCCTCTAATATTACCTAGTAAAGAAAGACGCGGAGTTTCGCCTCTAAAAATATAGAAAGAAGTTTCTAGATATAATACTTGGTTGATACTACTATTATAAAGAAGTTACCTTCTTTAAGATAGAAAATAGGAAAATATATAGGATGCCTATTAATAGAAGGATCATAGTTAACGCCTACTAGTTCTAGTAGGTTAACCCGGGATATCTCAAGCTACTAAGTAAAATTACTAGTATCGACGTATTTAGAGGCTTTATAGATACTATCTATATAGAGCGAGTTATATTATCTAGGAAGAAAATTAATAATCTATTAGAAAGCGACTTCCTTATTTTCGCGCCTACGATACTTAGATTTAGTCTAAACAATAAATTCTAGGGTAAGAGATAGAGCCATCTAATAAAAAAAAAA